>JAHAQQ010000290.1:0-10872 GCA_019190355.1 Penicillium palitans
GGTCCTGCGTCAACAAAGCGCCTCGCAGGGACATCTGCGACACCAAGAGTCTCCGCAGGGACATCTGCGACAAAAAGCCCCTCTAGCCCGTGCAGGCACCTCTTCGTGGTGCTAGGGACCAGTATTCGAGTATCAAGAGTACTCGAAGAAGCAAAGACCTGCGCACCATCTTGATGACGTATTTCGTATTTCGAATGATCGTCATTGGAGAATAAAAATGAGCCCTGAATAGAAGCAAACCAATATCAGAATCGTAACTTCAAGATTCAACCTTCGTTATCGAGTGCCGTATTCCCAACCCTCCTGTCTTCATGTTTTGCGGTCGGCTAGTCTTCCCGCCGCAATAGAATGTATCTGCCATCAGGGCGTGGAGCGAACAAAATGGTGAGTATTCTGGTGCGTCGTGGATGTGTTGAACGGGCGTTGATGAGCGTTGATGAGCGTTGATGGTCGTTGATGAACGTTGATGGTTGTTGAGGGTCGTTGATAAACGTTGATAAACGTTGATGAGCGTAGTCGATAGTATGGACGAGGGTGTTGATGTGTGTGTTGTGGTATATGGCCAGGCGGTGAATTTGAGTGACGGTCAGTAGACTTCAGCAAATCCCAGCCAAGCAAGATTAATTTTCTTTTTTTATGCATGTTCTAGTCTATGCCCAGATCCCGGCCCGACGTTTTCCCCGGCCCAATCCGGGGGTTCAACTCCCAATCCGGGGGTTCAACTACTCCAAGAAGCAAGATATCAAGATTCAACGGCAACGACCTGGTAATAAAAGTCATGGAAAACAATGGCTACACTATAGACCCGATTGCATAGGAATTGCCAAGAAAACGTCTAACTTGACCAGGATTTTGTACTATTCTGGCACTTAGAGAATTCATGAGCGTCAGCACATAAATATATATATTTCATAAAGACAGACGCAGGAGTATCTTCCTGTTCAAGTATGACCTTTTCATCAGTGGAACTCCTCATTTGTAGGCTTATAGGATTCAATTTCATGCCGAAAGCTAGCCAATTTCTCACAATGAGTGTCCGTTCCACAAATAATTGATACTGGGAAATTCTGCTTTCTTATGCAGAATGCCAAGAATTGGCATGTCTGTATTGCTTTCGGCCCATTGGGCCCCCAAGAAAGCCTCGGGCTTCCACCTTGGGCCCATAGCCCATCTGCTGGTTGGGGTCGGGTTGGCCTTGGGCTTTTGGGCCGGTCCAGAAGTCTACATATGACAGAGATAACACTTTCACTGTTTCATTCTGCACCATTTGGCATCGCTTGCCACGATGGTCCCCTGGTGTTTACTCAGTAAAGTTCGCACACAGCCTCCAATTCGAGGGGCTTGGCTCGAAAATTTCCGATTGGCTGCTTCTACACGGGAGCCGTCGCAACCCCGTGAATAATCCCGTAAGCAACTACGGTTTATCGCTTGTCCTCTCCAATTATCAACATCCACTACTCTACTGGGTAGAGAACATGGTTGCAGCCCGATCGGGTCTAGCAAGCGCATCTTGACAAGACCTGGTGAAGACGGCTCCATCATTTTTTCCGACGGACTGTCGTGAGATGATATCCGCGCAACTGGCCCTTGAGCTGACCTCTAATTGCAACAGTTATACGCCTAAACCATTCCTCCAAGGGCGAACATGACATGAGCGCTGATTAGGGGTAGAACATACAGGATAGGTTGTCAGAGGTCGCACAGCAAGATGGCTCTTGGTAGTGTTGTTACGGATATCAATGCCACCTTCACAAAAGACCGGCTTGAACAGTGATATGCCAAAGAACATCCATGGCGTGGTGAGTTGACAAATATATACCTGATGCTCAAGGACAGTCGACGTAGACGAAGCAGAGAATCTGGCCATTTCCTGCCAAGAGGTGCTTTCGCGTGATATACTAGAGCACGATACCAGTGAAATATGCCGCACGCGCTCAGCTTGACTACGCTGCAGCTGCAGTGACACCCAGGGTAAATGGCCTTTGCACACCCATCAATTCCACGAAGCATCTGTCCAAAGGCACCACAGCATTTCTGACTTGATGCAGCGTCGTGTATGTTCAGTTTGTTCCTTTTCGCTCGTTCGTTTCCGTTTAGTAGGTTCCATCCGCTTGAATACGTCTAACGGCTCAGCAAGGCAGAGTACGATCAGGTGAAACAGTGTCGGTCGGTGATACCTAGCTCGAGGCTCTTTGGTTGGTTCGGCTGTGACTCGTGACCAGACATTTCCTTTCTCGCGTCGTAGCTGGTATGGCAATGTTAATCTGTGGGCCCGATATGACGGGGCCTTTGCCTCACGTTCGCCTTGCACACAGGCTTGAACTAACAATCTGGCCGTCTGCAAAGGTATGGCTCACCTGCCATCAAGCAAGACAAAACCTCCAGACAAAACCTCCAGCATCCTCGGTCTTTTGGGGTTCCGAGACGGAAAAGACGCGAGATACTAACCAAGGATATTGATTGCTACCCACTGCACGTCAGGAATCAATTCACGAGGAATCCTTTGTTTCACGATGTTCGAATGCCCCCACGCATTAGCACACTGCTGCACAGAATCCACTAAGGGCAGGGCCGTGGTAGACGATATGGAGCTTATACTGACTCATCGTCAATGCGAGTTGTCATATGGAACGGATAGGCAGCTTGCGATCGCATCGGTATAGGAGAGCTCAAGCGGACAAGATATCTCGCTTCGCATTCGACTCGAGTGACGGGAATAAGAGGGGCGCTGTTGTGCGATCCGAGTCAGCAAGGCCTACCACTTGGACGAGATTTGATAACTTACCTATTCATAAAGTTCGCAGAACGCTCGCTTGAGACGAAACAATCAATTAGCTTCGTGGTCATATCTTACCGACGAGATCACTTACAATTGTCTTCACCAATGCAGTCACCATTCATGCCATTTGACATAATGTTGTATCCAGTTCGGCGCACTCTCCGGTTGTCGCTTCGAAGGCGCCCTGGGTGCACCGGGAAACTTCTGAGAGCCAAAGGCGCGTGACGAACCCACATGTGACGAGAAATCGTACAGTCGTAATGAGATAAGACCCCGCGATGGGGATGGCGAGAGGTTCATACACCCCGCCATTCATGGTGTGAAGGCGGTGAGGTCGGGGGCGGAAGACGCGTCGTAGTGCACCTTGGTCTTATCTCCGATCCGTCAATAGGACTCCCAACAGGGATGTTTCACGGTGGCGATGGGCTGCTCCTATGTACAATGGCATGAAAATCAGTAATGATGTTGGCGTTTTGGAGCACAAAATCTCTCGCAATAAATGATATAGCGCAGCAGAGGACGCGATAAATCACTCACATTGCCAGGAAGAATAAACATCTCAAGCTTCTATTCAGCGAAGCTCGCAATCGGATATTCGCACCTTTGTTTGGCCGCTGCTTTGATTCATACGCTCCAGCTAGGGTATGATGGGTGGTCTGAAGCGACGGGGCCAAGAATAGTGTGTAGGCAGTGGCTTTGGGCAGAGCACTAACGGGGCTGGGGCCCAGGTTGGTTTGGCGGGAGCGCGCAACGAGAGGAGTTCGGATTTGTGAGCTTGGTTTGGGGGGATTTGCGCGTTGTGGATCGGAACGGTCTTTTGTTTGATCGGAGATCCAGCGTCCCACGTGGGCGCGCACCAGTCGTTGAGGTTTACGTCTTTCTGTTTCGGAAAAGGTTGCTGTATTCTCGAGGGCCTCTGGTGCGATGTCAATGTTCACCATCGTTTCATTGGCTTATAGATCGACGAGCTAATTCATGACTCACGTGTTCTGGTGGGCCAAGCCTAGGGACGAACGGCAAAAAGTTGCGGTCCTTGCGCTCGTGCATTGTGGTCGAATGTCGGTTCTATTGGAATCGCATCGTCTTCGGGATCAGTAGAATTCCAGACAGGTCAGGCTAAGGTTCACATACCTGCGACGGGGATATTCGCGCTTTTTGCTTTGGGAGCACACACAGTGGCTGTACAGTAGATCAGCTAGTCGGTTGCTTTGGCGGAGACCTCGTCGCACAGACACTTGGACCAGCCAGCCTGAGGCTCGTCCCTTTGATCGGCTGGCTGGTTGGTACAGTGGATGGAGAACATCGTTTTCCACAGGCACTTTCTGGCTTGCTGGTCCACGATGTATTCTATAAATGTCAGCACAGTGGAGATTTCAGTACTGGGTCAAGGGGGAGAACTTATCAAGTGACTCAGACACATGCCTGCTCGACTTTGCGTAGTCAAGTGATTGAATTGTAGAGCGAATTGCCGGGGGAAGAGAACGTATTTATAGGCTTCTCGGCTCCTTCTGTTGCGCAAGTGCTCTGCTTGGTAGAAAGCGTTGGGGGACACCTCTCGTAATTGAGGCCTGTTGAAACCCACGTCTTCTTTCTACCGCAACTATGTGCAGCGACATTTTTAATGCTTTAGATGCTCCGCGAGTGAGACAATTAAAAGTGGTGTTGGGAAAAGAATGTTGAGTCGGTCAAGAAACGTTGGCTCACCGCCGAATCCTTCACGTCTCGCTAAAATTGAGGCATAGAGTGCTATACAATCCGCAATGACAGGCTCATATTTCGTGTTCTGATGTGAGTGACTCAACGTTGAATCACCGAAAAGCGCCTACAACTTCATACTCGAAATTATGGAATTTTTTCCTAGCCTCGCTTTAGCGTGGAGTCTATCCGACCAGACTGCGGAAAGTGAGGTCACAGTGGGATGTGCTCGACCCGTCAACCCGTTGAAGCTTAGCCCAACGTTGTCAACACTCAATTTTCGAACTTGTGACCATGAAAATACATCAATAAAAAAAAACTATTTTTTCTTCTATATTTCTTTGTTTAATGACGATAAGTTCTACAAAATTCCATTTGTCGCATTTCTGAGGCATTCAACGAAGCGGAAAGAGGTGTCTGCTTGAAATATGTATCCTCAACAAGCGTTCATCTCTGGCCCTCAACATCGTGAGGCTTGATCAGCTTCCCCGACTGATATACCTTTTACTACGTAGCAACAGACGTTATTTGATTTTCAGGCGCAAAGATTATCTAGAACGTCCGACTAGACCAAATTTGGCATTATTTCTTCATTTCCAATCCCCCCTTTCCCCTTTCCCTGTTTTTTTCGTATTTTTTATATGGCATATTAACGTGATAACACTGAAGAATGGGCAAAAAAAAAATAAAATAAAGCGAGGGTTTGTATTATTCTGCATCGAACCCAAAAATAGAACCCTTCCGTTCGTGTATGCAAGGACTAATGCACCACCGTGTTGAGCCCAGCGAAAGAAGCTGCGGTACTCTATAGGGATCCATAACAGCATTTGGCTCTGGAAAGATATCCAGTCGTCCTCTAAGAGAGTTGAGGAGCCGGCTTGTGGGAATTTGAGACAACCGCTGAGCTGATCAAGTCGGAATAACCCTGGAGGGTTCGTAGTCTCTGGCCCGTTTGAGCATCCCAGAGCTTGATGGTGTAGTCTGATGAGCCTGAGGCTACAGTTTGACCGTCTGGAGAGAAGGCCACTGACTCGACCCATTTGGAATGACCCTGGAGGGTTCGTAGTTCTTGGCCCGTTTGAGTATTCAGTGCCCTTATACAATACCCTCACAGCTTCCAAGGTATTGGGAGACAAACGGGTTTAGCACAGACATCCCCCTTCGATGATTGAATAGCTATTAGCCTGGCCCGAAATTGGTTTCATTATCTCCTTTCTATTTTCTTCCCTCCATTTTTCCCCCCAAATCCTTTTATTCTCCTCTTTTATCTTGTCCTTTTTTTTTCAATTTCTCGCTGTTCTCATGCCTGAACGATTTCTTCCAAAACGTTTCTTGTAATTTTAAATCAGTGATGACCCCTGAGAAATCACACATTTATGAGGAGTCTGCTTACGGGAATGTAGCTTGGCCTGGCAGGATATTTCATTAATATTTGGGCGGTAGGTGTCCGTGATCATAACGGCTACGAGACAGATATGCTTATTGAGTGGGTTCTGTAATCCATCCGGATCCTGAACTGCTGCTTTCGCGTATTGATCCGCAATTTAGTCTCCAATTACTCCTTGATGCGCAGGGATCTACCTCATTTATTCAGAGATGTCTCTATTTGCAAGCCGCTGAATCAGATCGATGTATCGTTGTTTCCAAGAGAGTCTACATGCTTATCTGGACGTACTTTGTAGCATTGGGTTTCGGCGCAGCAGCAATGTTACCCTTGAGCTTTGTGTATGCCATGTCGGGCTTTTCCATCAAGGTCAGCAACTTCAACAAGCTCATTTATGAATGTGAGTTGGCGGGTGCCTGTATTTGATTGTTACATCTAACTGATAATTTTACTCGCTCAGGTATGATTAACGTGAAAGGCTCATCGCAGCATCCTTTGTGCCAACTTGCTTATCGATCTATGGCTGGAAATATGTGGTACGATGCTAAGAAGCTCTGGATATCAAACCATGGGCCATCTTTGGCTTCCTGAAAGGTCACATAGCTAAGCTTCCTGACTGTTGTGTTGTATCTTGATGCATGTGGTGTTCATGCATATAGAGTAGAGCGGCTAGGCACCATATAGCTCAATGCCATCCTCCATACCCTCCGTTTTGTAGCTTTGTTCCAATCTACCCGAATACATTTCTAGCATCGCACAATCATTTGTAAATCTTATACTCTTGTTCTCTACTGACGCATTTGTTAAGAGGAACCTCAACCCGGTCAACATGGCACTGTAGATTGCTGTAAATGTACACTGAAGATATATTAGTTGTAACACTAATCTAAGCATAGTTAGGGCTTACGGATATATCCTGAGTCGACAACCTCAGCGCCCACGGAGCAGCCCTTGTCATAGTCAAGAACTGCTGGGATCCGTGGGCCTTGAAAGCCGTTTCAACGTTCGAAGAGGCCATCGTAGTCATCGTATGTACAGGGTAATATAGAATATTTGTCCACCAAGCCATTAAAAGTATGGAAATTAACGCGGTCGGCATATTGAAGTCGTAACGCCCCTACCAAGGGGGTCTTGGTGAGGTCGATTGCACAAAACCAGATTGAACAGCAATGGTGTCATCATGACCTAAATCCTCAGAGATTGACTCAATCGAAGGGTGTTTGCCTCGGTTCGGGCCGGCAGTGACGTAGTTTGTCAGTCCGATTTCTTCGTCATGGGCGTCCCTTTTTAATTTATCAAACCCGTAATCAAATGTTGGCCCACGGCTGCCACTTAAACTGGCCGTGTGGCACCCCTGTTCCAATTCACCACGAGGTCTGCGTGGTCTTTCCGAAGGCATGATCGCGGAATTTTCCGATCGATAACTAGATAAAATCGATCGGTGGGCGAGTCGGGCAAGCGGGGCGAGATGTGGAAGACAGGCACAGACGACCGCGACCGATGGCTCAATGGTTGACCAGATGAACACGGGTCCCATCAACCAAGTCACGTCGACGGCACCCATAAATACGGAAAGATAGTGGACTCGCACGATACTTGCGACACAAACACTATGCCAAATCAGTTCAGCTCCGATCACGAATGACGCCTAGCAAGAACGAGGAAGGTACTCACAAGATCCCCACGGCCATGATCCCACATATTGCTAGCTTTTTCCTCGCAGTCATTTGCAGCTTGATGATGCGTGGGAAAGGTATAACGAGAATGATGAAGTCATTCAGCATGTTGAGAATACCCGCTGCAAGAAAGAACTGGTTGACATTGATACAGTCTCCCTGAGTGCCGCTGAATTGCGTCCAGAAGTATGTCACCGGTTTGCAAGCATTGCTCATGGTCACCCAGATGATTACGGGATAGGAGAGTGTGAGAAACGCGCCGAATATGAGGGCCACTCTCAATGTCGGCTCCAAGGGGGAGAAGATTCGGCGATAGAAAAATAGAATGGAGAGTCTAGTGCAAGTGCAGGAAGAAGCGTAGACGAATGTGTAAGAGAATAGAAGCTGAATATATGCTGTCTGAGCAGAGTGTAACGTGCTTTTGGAGAAATGACCAAACTGACCCTATACAAGTGCATCAATTCTTCTAGTTTGACCGACCAGATGTGTTTCCCGGAACCAGTATCGCTGCCTAGTGACATATTTGCTGCGTTAAAAAAAAGTGGTCATGCTTTACCGAAAAGCCGTTTCTCACCTGCCACACTTAACCCAGTCGAAGTACCTATACAAATCTCCGAGAGAAATTTCCAGTCAGTGAATGCGATCAAGATTGGTTGAAGGTGAATTCACCAGAGCCACAATGATTGACCAGTCATCCGCCATCAAGGCATTTCGCAGTGTGATTCGAGCAACGAAGCGTAGTATCACCGCCGCGGCAGCCAGACACAGCATGGCAATGACCACACCATTGTTGACAGAGACGTCGCTGGCAGTGAGGTCGACATCCGATGGGGCTTGCCCAAAAAGGGTACGAATTGCTGGATCCTCAGCCATGGCAAATCGTGCATATTAAACACGCAAAGGATTTCACCATCGAACAGAAGCACGCGGCAGATTGAGGTCTTAAAGCTGACAGCGAAATGGAGTGGGGGCTTTGGCAATTATCCACTCGAAGGCCGGTGAACACGCTAATGGAGAGCGGATAATGGATCCCGTTGTCGGACGCTAATCATTTGTTGGGAGGCAGTTCGGTCCACTTTATGACAGGTTAGTTGCCACTTGTTTTAGCGCAACCCAGCTTGATTGAAATTAGTTATCCGTTAGTTAACGTATTGAATGGATCGAAAAGACAATTACTATCTAATATTGCTTGACGAATTATTTGAATCGAAAGTCTCTAGAGACATTAATCGAAGCTAATGTGATTCTGTAACAGGAGTGACCCTCTGCCACGGCGAGTGGGGCGGCCGCCAACACTATCTTTTAGCGAAATTGCGAGATTCCGTCTGGCATGGTACTAGTCACGCCAAAACAATCCTTCCGCAGGATTTGAAACAGGAAGTCCTTTTCTGATGCATATCCCCCCATTATTCTTCCTTTTATTGTTGAACCCCTGGTCGAGGGGTCATCCTGGAAGTGTGCCTTGTTCTTAATAGAAAGGCTAGGTGTTGTTATGCTAGCGTACAACTACATAAGCAATATAAATCAAAGAGCTAATTCTTACCAGGAATGTAATACACCCTCCTTGGCCCATTCACGGCTTCCCTTATACTTACTATTCCAAGTTATCCAAACCAACTAAATGAAGATGGGATCTAATGTGACTGACCAGCCGACTCTGGAGCTCACAGCTTTGGAACGCATTGGGCCTAAGGGCTACCTACGTTATGTCTTCCCCTTTCAGCTTCAGAAGGACTATGACTTTAATGAAGTTGCCCGAGTCCTTCAAGCCGGATACCATGGCCTCATCAAACGAATCCCAGAGGTCGCATGCGAGGCTGTTCCAGATGCGAACTCCACACAAAAGGGTGTCTTGAAATTCCAGCGACAGCAGAATGACGATGCAGAAACAATCGCGGTCAGGGACCTGCGTGCTTCCTTTGAGTCCGACTACGCGGAGTTGAAATCGAAATCCTTTCCCGTTGCGTTTTTCGACGCCGATACATTTTGCCGCCGGTCTGTTTGGCCCTTGTCCGGAGACCAACTGCCAATATCTCTCGTCCAGGCCAATTTTATCCGTGGTGGAGTCATCTTGACGTGGTGCATCTTGCACATGGCGGGTGACGGTACATCGTTTTATACTTGGATGAAAGTCTGGGCGGAGGAATGTCGTCGGGCAGAAGGACTTCAAATTTCGGATCCGGTTCAGCTTCCAGAGGCCATTTGGAAAGACCGTGAATTAGTGACGCGACCTTCCGGTCGTAACGCAGGCAAGCTCGAAAACCATCCGGAATACACCCTTCTTTCGTTCACGCCCCCGGGAGCACCACCGAAGATGACTTCCCCGAATCATCGCGGCCAGATTTTCTATTTCTCCCCGGAGTCCTTAGCGACGTTGAAGGCGGATGCGTCCCCAGCCAACGCCACCGAACCATCTGATCAGAAATGGACCTCGACCAACGATGCTCTTTCGGCGCTTCTCTGGCGTACGGTCATGGCAGTGCAGTCACCCCTTGAAACTTTAGAGGGTGATCCCGTGTCTGTTTTCAATATCGCCATTGACGGGCGACAGCGGACACACCCCAAGGTACATCCAGCGACACTAGGATGCTTTCTGGAGTATATTGCGGTATCGGTGCCTATCCGCAAAATGCTTGACACTCTGAACGTGGCCGATCTAGCCATTGAGATCCGTAAGGCGGTGCTGAGAGCCGATGAGCAGTTCACGGATGATGTGGTTACTCTTGTAGAGCAGCTTGAAGACGTCGACCGGCTGGTCCCCACGGCTTTCCTGGATGTTCCCGGCTTTAACTGCGTGCTGAGCTCGTGGATTAACTTTGAACTGTATGGTTTAGAGTGGGGCCCCCTATTGGGTGACAATATCGAGGCTGTACGAGTGCCTCACGTTGGTTGCATCAACGGCCTTCAGGTTGTGCTCCCGGTACTGCCGGACGGCGGAATGGAGATCCTGGTCGGCGTGGAAGAGAGTTGCCTAGACAGACTGCTGAATGATCCCTTGTTCACGAAGTATGGTATTGCTCGGTAGATATTAATATATATGCGAGTGATTGGATCATTTGGATGGACAAATTACAAAATGTTGAGATTCATGGGACTATGAGATCTGTCAACTACAGTATGTGGGTGGCCAATCAGGATGTGTAAAGAACTCTGGTGTGTTATTCCCCTATTTCCGGCAATTTATACTAGTGGTAATATTACATGCTGAATAATGATATGTCGGAATATGACGACCGGCATACCGGAGGATTATTAATCCTACATGTTTTGTAATTAATGTTATGTAATCATGGCTCCATATAAATTGTACGAAGAGCCGATACAGAAATACAGAGAGT
>JAHAQQ010000291.1:0-10858 GCA_019190355.1 Penicillium palitans
TGATTCATGTTTGCAGGACTTAGCTAGATGGCTTCTCACCTTCTTGCTTCTTCTTTTCCCCATCATTCATCATCATCAGAATCATCATGAATACACATATTCAATCAACATCAGTTTATCTGAAACTATTCAAAACCGTTGAAGTTGGGGGTGTTGAAGAGCGTTAGAAGAGACATATCCCCAATTTTCCCGAGGCCCCCAGAATCGAACGCCTCTCTGGCCCTCCCGAGAGGCACTAAAGGCGAGGGGAGCGTTGAAAGTTGAGGGACACATCAATGACGACTTTGGCATCTTCCTTGTGGCGTTGAACTAGGATTGCTTGGATTTGGGGGTAACCAAACCTTTGAGAATTCAGATAAGTGCGGTCAAAGTTGCACTCGCTTAAACAGGAACGAGCTACTAACTGCGACGTTTGCTGTGGCTAATTCGGTTCTTTGACCAACCGGCAGATTGCTATCCTAAAGGATCGCCACCACCAACAGGTGGTTAAGCCTCGGTTGTCTCAACCATGTTGTGTAAACTTCTGTTCTGGATCACGTCAACGCATTAAAGGTGCCAGCACTATCTTCAGTCTTGTCCAAGGCTTAATTCTGCTAATTCTACGTCGGAGAGACCCGGTGATATAGTACCTCAACGGCAATTATCTCACCCCACGGTCCCCTCGCCATCATAACATTCTCAACTATATTAATCAAGTTCTCAAATCGGTCATGGTTCATGCCCTTGTGGACCATCCAAGGTGATTCCGCCACTCGGTTCCTTGCGTAGAGTAGGTTTTGATGTATAGTGCGGTTCAGCCTATTTTGCGTAGCGTACTTCAACTGCATCGAGGAATGCTGCAGCCCTTGAAAAGAGAGTCAATTTGTGGACACTTAAGAGTTCAAGTTCATCTCGATCAGTTTGAACAAAGCCAAATCTGCAACACAAGCCCATAGCGTGATTCTGTTACCTAGCCTTCTCGCTTCCCCTAATCCACAGCCACTTAATGATTTTCACGTCATATAAATCATCGAGATTTGACCTTCATGGAAAGGTTATCAATCCAGAGAACGATCATCACGGCCACTTCCTCAACGCCTCAACAGTACCTGATTGGACCACAGGCGGCGAATTAGTTTCTGTTGTCATATATAAAACGTCCATTCTCTTCTGTCTTTGTCTTGCTTTGTTTTTCTGTCACCTGATACACAAAAACCAGCAGCTCTTGGCCCGTTTAGCTTGGGTAAGGTTCGAGAGCTCCTATCACTCATTTTATTAAGTGGAGTCCCAGCCATTTTCCTAACATCTCGCAATGTGTCTTCTGTCTCTTCCACCTGAATTGATCTTGCTCGTTGCAGGCAATTTGGATTCGCCGAAAGACTTTCTCGGCTTCCTCCTAACTAGCCCAAAATGTTACAATCTCCTGATCAATGAGCTTTATCAAAAGAATGTCCGCTCTGATGGTGGATCAGCCCTTTTGTGGTACGCGAGTCGTGGGGCCGAACTTGGAGTCCGGAATATGCTGCGTGCGGGTGCGAATGTGAATCTTCGATCACCGAATCGGGCACAGTTGACAGCTCTTCTGGAAGCTGTGAAGCACAAGCATACCAGTGTTGTACAAATCCTTCTAGAGAGTGGGGCTTTGCCAGATGCGGCCGACGCCCGATCCAGAAGACCCTTGGCTTTGGCGACAAATGGTCGTAGCGACGTGGCGATCACTAAGTTGCTCTTAGAAAACGGTGCCAGGGCCGATTCTGCTGTGTTTGACAAGCATGCTCCTTTATTTGAGGCTGTCCGGTCAAGCCAGGAATCCAAAGTAGCATTACTCTTGAAACATGGGGCTGACACATACGTCTTGGACTGTCGAACCGGGATGAATCTCGTGTATATCGCGGCTTCTAAGAACGCTACTTCCGGAATTATAAATATTCTTATAGATTCGGGTATCCAAATAGAGTCTCAAGATGATATGGGAAGAACGCCACTTCAAGTCGCAGCTGAAAATTCATGCACACGTGCTGTGCGCCTGCTGTTACACCTTGGCGCCAATCCGAACTTTAAGAATATGAACCAGTATCGGGAAGGATTGAGTGCACTTTTCTACGCTGCAACAAATCCCAACAGTCCCGGTAATGGCAATAAAAGTATCATCCGAGCACTGTTCATACATGGGGCTGAGATTGATACTGAAAATCACGCTTATAAGACGCCTCTACTCTATGCCATCTCTCAAAGTGCTATTAAACAAGCGCAAGCTCTTGTTGAATGTGGTGCCAATATCATGGCTAGAGATTCCAATGGAGAAACGGTCCTCCATTTGGCTGCATCATTATCAAGCTGCTCTCCTAGTTTGATGGATTGGCTTGTCGAAAACGGAGCTGATGCAAATTGGGCCGGCGGCCAGCGTAATGAGACTCCAATTTTCTACGCTATCAGGAATTTTTATATCCGGTAAGGGGTGGAATGTATCCAAGCCCTTCTTTCGCTTGGAGCCGATGTTCAATTTCGAAACATCGATGGGCTGACACCTCTTTCCCTTGCTGTGCGCATGGGATCTGTTGAGTCAACACGGATTTTACTCGAACATGGGGCCTTTCCTAATTCGAGAGACAAAATGGCAAATCCCCTCTGCATTATGCTGCCGAAACACGGAATGCGCACAAAATCCTCAAACTTCTCATTCAAAGCGGGGCTGATGTGAACTCTCGGGATATGCTTGGGCTCACGCCATTGCACAAGATTGTCGCCAAAGAGGAGACGTGGGAAGCAGCTGGGGAGTTGTTAAAGGCCGGGGCTGACCGATGCGCCATATCTAATGATGGAAAGTTCCCTCATGACATGGTTCCTGATGGCCCTTGGGCGGAAACGAAACGTTCCTTGATCCGTTTTTACATGGCCTGACTAACATTACCATGCTCAGTCACCTTTAGAAAAGCTCTTAATTATTTTCTATGTGCATAACCATTGCAGGCAAATTTGAGAGCCCCAATCTCCCCATGATAATGATCACCATATAGACTACCTTGGAAACATCTTGGTGGACACTGCGTACTCTAGTCGCTTGACACCTTTTTTTGACGTAAAAGCAGCTCCACGTACATTGACATCAAATCAGAAATCCGAAAGCCTGCGTGACATACTGCATGCGGTGCTGCAAAATTTCAAGGCCATTAGCCTTATGGAAGGCAGACCATCGTACACACTACAAACATGCCTAGTCCTGACTTTCTTCTGAGTGCATTAGTCATGTGGTTTGTCATTATTCTTGGGGTACAGTGTCTTGGGGAATCCGATGTCAACTATAGTTGTTCTTCGTATTTATTATTCATCTCAAGATACTGTCCATCTCTACGTGAGGCCCACAGTTGGCTCTTTTTTTCCTAAGACATTTTGCAATATTAGTGATAGACACTGTCAAAAATGCGTGGTCGAGGGTCCAATTATGTACTTGAAGCTTGGGTGCGTGGACGCCGACCGAAAGCTACACATTTATTTTCTTTTTAGAGGCTAATGCCGAAGCTGGAGACTTCTGGGAATGGGTATTGGTTTTCTTGGGAGCACGCGTTCGGTTCCCAGAGGGCATGTCAATGGTTTCCAGGAATGGTCGGTGGTGTTCCCAGGAGACAATGGGATCCTAGGAGGAGCACAATAGTCTCCTGGGGCCACTATCTGGCGTCCTGGAACAATGCAGTAACATCCTGGGACTATATAGTGGCACCCTGGGGCTGGTGGACTTCTAAATAACTATGCTGAGATCATATATGCTCTGAGTTTGGGAGATAAGATCATAACAGAGCGCTCTTACATACCATTCTGGGTTGACACCCTACTGCAATCACAAATTGCCTCTCGTTTCGCTATGGTGAAGTGGGCTATCTGGAAACACAACTGTAATTTTTCTTATGGCACATGTGCTGGAATTACGGTGCCCATACTCACATTTTTACGTCCAACTCTTCGTCTCTATTCTTCAAGCTACCTGTCATGGTGTATCTAGTACCTTACAGGGCTATCCACAGAAAGCGCCGTTATCAAGAGCCCAATTGGTTCGCTCGAGTAGCGTCTATCAACAGCTCCGAGGTATGCACCCTAAATACGCTTTAGACTGAAATTTAAAATACATCAATTGGGGTCTACGCGCACGAGAAACATTGATTGAAAGCACATGTGCATTCTCAGATCGTTTTGCGCTGGTCATCAGTTCCTAGTTTTCTAGTCCATAAACCAAAAATATCCAATCATTGGCCTCCTAGAGGTGCCCCTTTCCATGAAACCGATGTGGCTCCTTCGGCATAGCCATCCCAGTCTTTGAGGACGCCAACGATCCCTTCTCGGACTTTGCCAAGGGCCTCTTCAAAAAGGGTCAAGCGCGTGATCTGGTTGTTCTGCTGCTGTTTCAGGTACTCTCTTTCCCGAAACAGCTGGGTGTTAGTGATACGCAGCTCGTTGTTATCCGCTGCAAGACTTTGGTCGGCATGGTGCTTGGAAATGCATGACTCCCACAGGCGCCGATAGAGCCCCACAAGACGCGCTGCTTGGATAGCGAGCTTCGGGTTTTCTTGCTCCATTCGCTCTAGGGTTTCAATGGCAGGTTGGAAAGCCTCTGCCGCCAGGGCGCGCTTCTCGCTTTCGGACGCGGAGGATATGAATGGCTATAGTGTTCAGTGGGTTTCTCCGTAATCATATGCCGCAACTTACAAGATGACCGGTTTCACACTGCGAGCTTCCTGTTGCTCCATTTTCATTCGTACTTGGCTGTGCAAGGTTAGAGGCTTGTATCTCGTTTGTATCTGGGGACTTGTCAGAGGTGTCCATGATCGATGCTTGGATGCGAGATCTGAATCTATATCTCGAAGAACAACGCCTTCTTTATAGGCTCACATCGTCGTACAAAATTAATTTATGGACCCTTTCTTGAAGCAACGATACTTTTCAATTCCGTTGATTGTGCATCGCACCTCGCTTTTGTTGCCATACTGTGTCGGTCGTGATACGGGCACACCACTCCGTTTGTGTAAACCATAGAAGATAGAAGGCGCTCGGGTCGTCGGATATGCGTATCTGATAATGTTGTCATGTCATACCAACGGGGGTTTGAACATTGTTGAGTTAGCCATCATTAAAAGGCAAGTCTGGGTACGTGTACAATACCACCCTCATCATGTGAACCACCCCGACTTATCTTGAGTATTCCGGTTCCGAAGAGAAAAAAGAATCCATTCACTGCCCTCAATTTTGATCTCAATGGGATAGGCTGGAAGTGGGCTAGACTGGTCGCCAAGCTTGACTGCTACGGGGCTGCAAGAAGGAGATTACACCAATTCCCGGTTTTGCTACCCAACCTAGCAGAGAGGATGAAGAGCTACTTTCTTCTTATAACACCATCCCCTCAGTTTTTCGACTCGATACTCTACCTTAGAACGATGCAGTGAGTATCAAAACGTAAATTATTGAGGACATTGCCCCAACTATCGAGTCGGAGAAAGGTATTTGGTGGTTTATATTGTAGATATAAAGCTATCTGAAGATCCAGAAGCCCTGCATACTAGCGTTCTTTACCTCTCGCACTCAGCCGCAATGGCCCACGTCGCACGCAAAAGGACGCGCCAGAGCGCTGGCGATGTTTCAGAGGCAACACCTTTGCTAGAAAGGTCGGCGAGAAAGACAGAGGGGGGTTTCAATCAGCACCCTGAAGGCACAACGAGCACCAGACGATTCCGGACTCAGCCATCTTTGGAGAAGAAAACCACCCTCCGACTACGACTCCGACAGGAGTACTTTGATCCTGGGTCCGAAGAGGCTTGGTGGACGTCTCTTTCAACGCCCAATCCAAATGGCGAGGGGCGAGGACACAAGCAGCTAGAGGAGAACGCCGACAGAGAACAAGCTCGACTCGGCTGGATGCAGCGACTGCGCCCTAAACCTCATCGACGACTCTCTTAGACAGAACGGTTGAATATGGAGACTATATTTCTTGATATGGTGAATTGAGTAAGAAGGATGCTATGTACGGAGCCAAAATGTCTACTATGAGCTATAGTGTACTGAAGCGGACCAGATCTGCCTGAAAATGAGATACAGTATGCAAGTCCGATGATGATTCTACTTCGCATGCACTTTTTTAGATTCTGCCAATTTCTGTAGAGCCTGAAAAAGTGACGTCGTAGAAGCCAAGAATAACTGACAGTTGGTTATGTTCAGATGGTGATGTAGAGCGGGAAGTCTGCTACAAAGGAATTCAACAGTCTATACTGGCTCCTTGCTGAGACATTCGTCCGTTCAATGCACAAATAGCTAAGCTGCCAGCGAATTGCCGATCCAAGCTCGATTGTGGTCGCGAAGGGTGGTTGGGGGATCGTTGGAGGGGTCATATGCAGCTATCCTATCGCTTTTTTGTGGATGATTCATGACGTATGCTGTTAGTAGGTGCTCCGAGTTCGTCAAGCGATATGGGGAAGAAAATAAGAAAATGACCGGATCTGCTTTGACTGAGAACGAGCTGCATGTGAATGGTTGTGCAATGTTTCGACTGTGCGGTCAGGCCTTTGATGGCCCTCTGCTTTATATAGGCAGACCAACAGCCAAATCTTATCTCGTACATATAGCCGACACGATTTGGACGTGTCCAGCTCTCTAAACAATCTTTGCTTGGGTTGGTGGTCAGTGGGATCACTGGTCGTTAGTCCACCACCACCGAGTGGTTGAACCATCGTTTATGTTCAATCTGGAGGCCATTAGCTAGTAGTATATAGTCAAGGCCGTAGTGCTAAGGGCTGCTCTCTTTGGAGATTACCGTTGAAATCTATTTACCCCTACTCCAATCTGTTAGTCCGTTACTCCGTTAATCCGTTAATCCGTTTGAAGTCTAACCGTTCGGTGGACTTCGATAGATGCTTAACGAACCGTCAAGCGATCTTCACGGATATTACGACCCTATGACAACTTTTTTCTAGAGGAAATAGTTAGTTATTAAAAACGTAGCTGATAAGTCTCGTATATTTATCCGTATCAAAAGAAAAAGAAATGACTTTCAAAAGCAACGAAACGCGCGCCGCGATGAGATAGTAATGTCGAGAGGCGCTATCTGTATATATCTATACCTTTTTTCCGTCTCAGATATTCTATGGAGAGGGGAAGCTGATGAATCTTAGATAATCGACTTGGCCTTGATATTGTACCTAGCTAAGTTCGCCTCTAGCTATAAGTCGAGGACGGATACGCTTGGTTAGTGACGGAATCTAAGAAATTATTATTGTAGTCGAGCTTAAGTAATAGAACCGTCGGCCTATTTCGGGCTATATATGAAAAATTGGGCCGGTCGCTCGAAGTAGTTATACTGTAGACCTTATAGGAATCTGTCTCGGGGCGGGACGATGATCTAGGGGAAGATGTAAGATATCCTCTACCTGCTAGGTTTCCCGGTACTCAATAAAGATATAGGAAGATATAAGGGTGTAATAGGATGAAGACGGGTTATTTATAGTAAAAATCCGCTAACTGGAAGGCGCGAACCGCGAGCTAGGGGTTGAGCTCGATCTAGGCCTTGACAAGTCCCGCAGCACCGGTGCTGCAGCACCAGTGCTGCGGCAGCACTAGGCCTTTGGTTCGGTGCTGCAGTGCTGCAGCGGGAGTGCTGCAGCACTGTAAACAGTGCAAACACGACTAACCTCGTGACATGCATAAGTTATGTAGAAAAGCCAGTAATTTTGGGGTATTTTATTTACAGTAAATAGGAAATCTGGAAAAGATCATTATCATATTTGTTTGATTATTTGCGCTTTATTTGGTCCTCTTAGTATATACATATTCATTATCATCTCTCCGACGCTTCCGTTCCCTATATAGACGCTAGCTATCGCTTTGTACAATTCTAACTATTAGGTGATGATTTGGAAGTTCAACTGAGTCTATCTCTTGATCCAGAGTCTCTTAATCCAGAGTCTCTTAATCCAGAGTCTCTTGATCCAGAGTCTCTTAATCTAGAGTCTCTTAATCCAGAGTCTCCTGATCTAGAGGTAGGCTTAGGTCCTAGAGACTAGGTGAAGTATTACGATTATAGGCGTCTATATTATCGGCTTTAGATACGTATTTAGTTTTAGACTTAAGTTCCTTATTATCGCTGATACTAGCTACATTATAATTAGATAGTTAGGCCTCTGCCTCCTTATCGGCCTCTATCCTCTTATCTAGGTCCTGGCTTTCTGTAGATAGCTAGCTTTAAGTGTGGTTTATATTAAAACGCGTTATACAGCGGAGTATTATTAGATCTTGAATAGTCGTTGCATTTAGAGATCTACGTCTATAATAGCAGATATCTCGCGCTAAGCTAAATAACCGTTTAACTCCTATACTAGTAGTAGGAATAGAGAAGACATCCCGGGCTAGCGCTGTAAGGGTTCGGAATTAGGTCTTATATTATCTCTAGAATTAATATAGGTTATTATTATTAGTTCCTTATAAAGTTAGTATATATTATAGTTTTAAGTTCTATAGTATATATACGAAGATTGAGATAACCTATTAACTCTTCTCGCTAGCTAACCTTCTCTTAGATAGCTGATCTCGGTTAGGTCTATATAAGTAGACTAGATATACTCCTAGTTCGTTATAGAGCCTTACCTTTATCTACTGATTAAGTTATAGGCTAACGCTGATAGTATCGCTTAAGGTAGGAATGTAGAGAGCTTTCGTACACTATATACTAGTCCGTATTATCACTAGTCCAGTCTACTCCCTTAAAGTAGTTAAGCTTATATATAGGGGTAAGGATCGTCCCTATTATATAAAGATGCCTATAAGCCTTCTTAGTATCCTTATAGTAAGTTGTAAGCTTCTATTCTCTAGCCTTTAAAGTATAAAGTATCGCCTTTTTCTAAGGAACCTTTTTCCGATATAGGCGCTTCTAGGAGTCTTTAAAATATCTAAACAGTCTGTTATATACCTCGAATATGTAATAAATAGTAATATCCTTAACCTTAGATAGTCCGACTATCTATATATAAAAAGGTTTTGTGATATAAAGTAGGTATTTAACTTACCGCTACTCTTATATACTTAGCTAGAACCGAAGCTAGTTATATAGAGTATAGTACCTATTAAATATAATAGACAGACGATTTACGCGCTAAAGCATTAGGTATATTAAATTCTAGCGGGTATATATATCTTATATTAGTACGAGCTTCGGCTTAGTATCTTATAGTATTAGAAAGAACTCCTGTTGTTAGGGACTAGCGTTAATATAGACTGCAAAAGCACGGATCTAGAAATGGTATAAGTATACTTTAATAAAGATTTTGAATAACTGACCTTTATAAGTATATAGATGATTCCTTTTTTAGATTTAGCCTTTTAAAGAGCCGACTTATTCTTTTCCTCCGACTAGATAGTATCGGCGGTATTATTATTTAGATTAGCTTTTATCAATCTAAGGAGGTCCTTTAAGCTAAGCTAAATCATATAGGTAAGGTATAGAATTCGTATAACTCGTATACTATCTAGGAGATTAAGCTGTTTAATCGACTAGTAAAGGCTCTCTATAAGTGTTTTATTATTAGAGGCGTTATCGGTAGTTACTATAAGCACTCTATTAATAATATTATACTACTATAGTATACCCTATAGTATCTTACTTAGGTAACTACTAGTATACTGACTATATACTAGCTTAAAGCCTAGTAGTATCTTATAATAATTCTAGCCAGAGTCTATAAAATAGCTAGTAATTGCTATAAACGCTTATTAAAAAGGTGAAATCTAGTAGTCAAGTGCTATTAAAAGCTTAGTATTCTTTAGTAAAAGAGAAAGGGCCTTTTAATAATCCCCCTTAACTATTATTTATAGGCGACGCTGTGCTGTCTTAGGAGTTAAGATTAGAGGTATATCTTTTAAGAGGCGAGCAAATCGAACAAATTCAAATATTTCCGGCCTTCTAAGGAACTAGAAGGGGAGCTAATATATTATAATTAAATTGATTTAAATTCGCTCCTAATCCTCGGTATTAAAAGTGGTCTTCTGCTCCGAAGGACACTCAGACTAAGATATATTAAATTAGTATATAGTTCGTTTTAAGATATAATAGTATATATTACCACAAACTATAGCGATTGTCTTAATGTCTACTAAAGAGAAGAACTCCTTCTACTCTACTAATAGGTCTTACTCTTATAGTGCTTTTTTAACGAGTAAAGACCTCTAGACTGTAATAGATAAGGAATCGCCTTTCTATATCGTCGACAAAGTGCTATCGGCTGTCTAGTCTGATAGTATACAACCTAGTTAAAGTGCTCCTAATATAGTGATATATAATTCGCTTCAAAATTCACTTTACGTCGTGAAGTATTTAGTTAAGCATATATAGTATATCGCTACTACTTAATAAATTGTGTTTTATTTATCTTCGTATAGTATACCTAAAGCTTCTTAGCTCTAGGGCTAATTCGTTCGAGGGTTGTTAGAGCAGTGATAGTATATAGAGCCTAGAACTCTAGAATACTAAGGATTAAGGGGGCTTCGGGATTTAGTATTTATTAGCTAATTAACTAGTTAGGAGTAAGGGGATTATACGTTAAATCGTATAAAAGAAAGTCGCAGTCGGTAAGGCGGTCTAGATATCCAATTTACGATAAAGATACCTACGAAGAAGGGCCAGCCTCAGCGTACTGTCTAAACTATGATATATTAAAGATTAAGGGCAAATAATATATATAGGTATATAGTATAAGGTAAAGGAGAAAATAGAAAGTACAAATAGCCTACCTAGACAAAATCTGCAACCGATATAACTAATAATAAATAGGGAAAGCGTCTACTATATTAGTATAGTAGTAGATAGATTATAAAGCCGAATATAAATCTCGATATCTATTAGCTATATACC
>JAHAQQ010000292.1:0-10793 GCA_019190355.1 Penicillium palitans
CTTAATAAATCGAGAAGTATTATCGACGATTAGCAGCTAGTAGTTCTCTCCGTTTAGTCTAGTAGGCTTTATAGGTTGTGTGTTAACGTGGAATTTCTATGCCACATCCTATACCCTTGCCTATTGTTGACGGGAGATCTTAAGCTTTGATTTGCCTTGAAAACAGGCGTTACAGTCAAAATGCTCAGTGCCGTACTGTTCTTCGTTACCTAGTTGCTTAGTATACTGCAGTGTCGAAATAATGCGTGCTTTTCCTGCATATCCGAGACGTCAGTGGATTTTATACGCTGTCACCTTCATAACAATACCAGTATTATCGTCCTCGGAATCTGTGACGTTCTCTAGATTGAAATCGTTAGGATCCGGTAAGACTTCATCAGGGTCTTCGACGATCTTATTAGGGTCGTAATCGATCTTATTCGGATCGTTAAACCGTACTTAGTTGACAAAACCGATGGCATTTTCGTTATCAGAGTCTGAATCGGTTTTGACCTCATTAGGGTCATCTTTATCTTTCGGGCTGACTAGGTACGGGATACTAGTTGACGTATCTGTATACCCTAGGATATCTCCCCCTCCGTTTGTGAGATACTTAGTACGTATATCGTAAGAGATGTCTTGCTCTTTAAGAAGTTTCTGCATACTAAACAGCTTACTATATCCCCTAGGAGTATAGTAACCAGTTATCATAAACGAGTACGTCTTTCCGTCCAGACCTAGCAGGGCTGCCTTTACTATGACTTCACTATAGCCTAGTATAACGACTCTATTTCCAGAGTAGTCCTTATACGCATAGGCAGTGTCAGGGTGATCCAGATGATATATATAGAAATCCTCCAGATCGTATATCAATGTCTTGTTAGATCTAATATCTAGCAACTAATCGTTCTTCCTGTTAACTGAATTGACAGCTACGACAACTATATTATTCTGACCGTCTTAACGCTGAGCTTTCTAGATAGCCTTTAAGTACGCCTATAGATTGCCTGATAGCTCCCACGAAGCTAGTAGGTTGTCACTGAGATAGGCACATCTCTTTGCGTTATACGGCCCAAAGCCGCAGAATAAGTATATATTATTGTCATCCTTTTATACGCTATTACGCATCTCCTTTACGTATTCATAAATATCTTTACTATCAGCAGGCTGCTTACGAAGCTTCCTTTTCTTCTTCTTCGTAGCAGCTGCCGTATCGTCGTCGATAACAATAATGTCTTTAGTTAGTTAGGTGCTGTCGTTATTATAACCGTTATTATAACCACCTCGGCCACCTCGGTTTCCTCCACGACCACCTCTTCTATTACCTCGGCCTCGGCCGGCATTATTGTTATTATATATAGTATTAGTGACACCTTCTATATCTACCGCTGCTTAAAGTGCTCTCTAGTACTCCTCTACCTTATCGAGATTAAGTTTCTTAGGTTCTAGACTTACGACTTCCTCCCTAATAAACTAGACCTTTTTAACTTTTAGTTTAAGATTTTAGAGAACTTATGACAATCCGTATGCTAGATATAGTGCTGCTTTAAATCTAGTAAGCATATAATACTGACGCTAGTATTCCTCGATATATTCGCTTGCCGAATTATAGTCCGATCGTTTTATCTTATCGAATTTCCGCATCTCGAGGAACGCCGTTTATATCCTATCACTGCCTTACGTTATAGCTATAAGCTCATCGTACAGATAATCGGCATACTTAGGTATTCTTAACAAATTACGAAGTTTGTTCTGCAGTGTCACGTCGATCTAGTTGTACATCTAACTAGCGACGAGACGCGACTAATACTTCTATCTCTTAAATGACGGGTATAACTTAGAAGGTCGAGGAACGTCGCTGTCTAGCAACTATTCCAACGCATATAGGATCAATTAGTACGCTAACGCCTATTTCCAACCGCTCGGGTCGGTATCGTTATATTCCAGAGTCCTCACTTTCTAGATTTTGGTTATTACAATTGCAGGTAGACTATGCCCCTAATAAAACGGCTTGCCCTCATCCTCACTGTCACTATCACTATCATCTTGTGTGAACTGGATCGGGTTGGTTAAGGATGGAGGGTCGACGGTGTTGGGGTCAATCGTGTTTGCCGATTCATCGGGAGGAGGTGGGTTGTTGTTCCCCACATTTCCTGTGGCGATGTCGGACATTATTGGATTGAATCGAAGCTAGACGGAGCTTCTGCCGGCGGGTGGGGGGGGGGGGGGGGTCGAAGGATTTCCTGGAGTGTGATTGGCTGGACCCGAGTCCCTGTCTCGTCTCATGTACGAAGGTGGGTCGGATCGTCAAAGATTTCCAGACGAAAATGGCTTCAAGAAAAGAGTTGCTAGTGGTCCGGCTAGCAAGAAAAAGGACTCATAACCTAATACAGTGTGTACGCATTCATATGAGTAGAACTGTGTGTATTGAGTGGGACGGAGAGAGGAGAGAGAAAGGAGGAGAGAGAGCAGGCAGACTATCTACTACTGGGTTCTAACTATCACATGGTGATGCCTTAGGCATAAGGTATCCAACACTACTTCCGGCAGACACAAAAATATCCATCGCGTTGGATTGCTGGACGTCACCATTCGGACAAGCATTTATGGCTATCACTGGCTATTTCATTGATATTGACTAGTGCTACCGGGAGGTGCTTCTTGGGTTTAAGCCCCTTAAAGGTGCTTACTCTGGTGCTAATCTAAGTGGTGTCCTCTTAGAGATACTTACTGATCACAACATCCAGGATCGTGTATTTGGATTAACCACGGATAACATATCGAATAATAAGACCCTTATTGACTTATTACAATAGGCTTTATCGAGTGATATTTATGTTATCCGAATACCCTATCTTGTACATATTATCCAATTAAATCTGAACTAACTTCTTGATCGTTTAAAAGCAGTCCCTTAGAATGATACAACTAAGACCAAATAGTCTGATCGCCAATCAAGACTTGCGAAAGCGAACGCCTAAAGCGAAAACCGCAGTATATCTTATACTTTAAATAAGGTCCGGTATCTTACGGTTTATATCCGGGCTAGTCCCTAACGTCGCGAAGTATTTATTAGTCTTTAGTCCTCGGAGTAGGTATTTATACCACTTTAGGATATAAAGACTAGATAGAACTTAACGTTTCTTATACTTTATCGGGCTAAAAGACTCCGTGTTTTCCTTAGTATATTCTATACAGACTATAACTACGAGGAGATAGCACTTAATAACGATAAATAGCGCTAGATCGATTATCTTCTTTCTCTTATAAAGCTATTCTATAAATATACCCTTACGCTTTCAAAGACTCGAGATATTACTGTATATCTAGTATTCTAGATTTATAATATATTATTTAAGCACCTTAAGAAGTCTATTAAGCAGCTTTAACGAAAACGTATCCTATAGAAATAACAGATACTTTCCTCCCTTAAGGCTAGTTGATTAAAGCTTAATAAGTACTGTTCGCAGATAGATTATAATCGTGATTATCTTTATACGATTAGTACTATATTAGCGCTAGATAATAGGTTCTAATTCTTTCTTACTAATAATTAGACTAAGGAATAGCGCGACAAATATCGGGCCTCATTTTAAGATACTCTCTTACCTTACTAAGAACGTTATACTATTAGTTAGGGTCTATCGGTCTCCTTATCTAGATTAAGGCTAAGCATAGCTCTTTATAATCTACTTCGTCTAAAGAAACCTAAAGCAAAGCTAGTTAGTAACGAGATAACCTAATATCTTAACGGTAGTAAGTTTTACTCTACTTCTAGCCTTATATTAATTACTAATTTTATTAGATATTATTAATTCTAAGCTACTACCTTTTTAGCGAGATAATTATAGTCGTTTTCCTACTATTGCTTTACTTATATAGGACGTTCTTACAATTCTAGTAACTGGTATAGGTATAGAACGATTGTTTAATACTACTCGCGATATTTACTATTATTATCGCGGTCGTATAAAGACTAAGACTATTGAAGAGTTAATGCTATTTCTTTATACCTCGAGATTTAACCTTAAACTATACGAGGCAAAAGAGCTTAAACGATTCTTCTCTTTAAATAAGATCGAAGCATTAAGAGAGGAAAAGGGCGAGAAGCTTAATGATGTTGAATTTGAATAGATTAGTGATACAGAAGAATAGCCTAAGAGTTTAGGGGGTTTAATTGATAATAGTGGCGATGATGATGATGCTGGTGATAATGCTAGTGATGATGCTAGTGATGATGCTGGTGATGATGCTGGTGATGATGCTAGTGATAATACCGGCGATCCTCTATTACTAAGTCATAGTACTTAGCTTCGTATATTAGGGAGGAAAAGGAAGCATAAGGAGGATAATATGTATCAGACTTATTAATTTTCATTAGATTCAAATCATAATACATTAATATATGCTTAAATTAATTAATAATTTGTTGAATGTAAAGTGAATAGTGTAATCGAAATACTCAAAATTACTAGGAATTTCTGCATTATTTGTGCAGTCACGAGAAAATGGCGTGTTTGCACTGTTTAGTCGTAAGGGGGGGCTCGTCGAGCAACCCCCTTCGAGCTATGGGCCCAAAGCAAAAGCCCGAAACCCGCTGCGAGTTTTGGGAACGGGCTCGAAACCCGACCCTTTTGAGGGTCGAGTCGGGTCGAGTTTCGGGTTTTTCGAGTTTTGCGGAAGTCTACGTAGGATAGTATTCTATTTTAAATATAAAGTATATTTTAAGGTATAGATATATATATTTAATATATATTAATATAACATATATTTTTATCTATAAAATAAAATAATTTTTAAATTTATCTATTTCTCTTCTTCTATTTAATTTTAGAGCTTATATAACTATAGATAGATATCTAGTAAACTTTTATATTTAAAATTACTTACTATCTCTTAATCTACTTAGTATATATAACTTAAAAGAAGGATAGGAAGAAATATTTTAAAAAGGATTAATAGAACTAGGGTAGGAATTAGGGTTTAACTAAGGTTTTATTAGATTTACTAGATTCTTACTAAGTTAAATAGATTATAACTAGATCTTAACTAGATCTTAATTAGATTGCTTTAAAGGTACTTCTTTAGATCTATATAATTTTAGTATAATAGACTAATTAATAAGAGTAAGATAATTTATAATATTTAATATATTAATATTCCTAGATACTTTTATAACTTTAGTATATTTCTACCTTTATATATTAAAGAATTTCTCTCCTTATATCCCTTTATATATATTATATATTATTTTTATATTATATCTTAAAGCTAACTTTCCGACTTTATATCGTCGCTCTATAGTAGTAATCTTAACGATCTTTTATATATTTTAACTAGATAAGTTATACTATCTATAAGTTAATATATAATTAACTTAAGCTTCCGAAGACTAAAAGATCCCCTTTTAATCCCCCTTTTATTAAACTATATTAGACCTAACTATAAGAAAGGGTTTATTCTTTATAATATAATATTTAGACCTGGCAGTGACCCTCCGGGTGGTCTATAACCTTAGACCCTCCACCCGCCCCTCCGAGGTTCAGGGTCGCTTATAAGCGACCCTAATCCTGACCCTAGTTCTATAAGGGTCGTATACGGGTAACCCTCTATAACCCGTTGCGACCCTCGGATATATAAATTTCTAGCGCTAAACCTAATATAGGTAGATAAAACTGCTTACGTATCTTAATAAAATACTATTATTTATACCTATTTTATCTATAGGACTATAAATACTAACGTTTAACTATTAAAGTTATAGAATATCTTAAATTATTTTAATAATATTATTTTTCGATAATAGTTCTATTAGTTTTATACTTCTTTTATATTATATAATTATAGGAAAGAGATATAATAGGTAGTAGAAGTTATTAATCTATAATAAAGTAAAAATATATATCTATAATATATATTATATTAATTAAAAGGTTTATTAAAGGTCTAAGATTTATTAAAGATTAGAATAAGGTTTATAAAGGATCTAAGAGATTTATAGAGTATCTATAAGGTTTATTAAGGGTTAAAATAAGATTTATAGAGGATTTATAAGGTTTATTAAGGGTTAGAATAAGGGTTATAAAGGGTCTATAAGATTTATTAAGAGTAACCTTTAGATTTATTAAGGTTTACTATAACGTATTTCACATACGAGCTGCGCACACAAACGAGCTACGCACCCCACCTAAAACGCGTCAATTAATTTAACCCTTTCTTCTTCAACCACCTACCATGCCACCAATACGCTCCCAAAGCTCTCGAAATTCAACAGAGCAAGAGGGTAGGATTCTACTAGCTATCCAGGCTATTAAGAAGTAAGAAATTAGCGCTATTCGTGAAGTAGCCCGTCGTTTTAATATACCCGAATCAACCCTCCGGTCGCGTCTTCGTAGGACTACCTTTCGCGCGAATTCTCGCGCTAATTCACATAAATTAACGGAAATTAAAGAGGAATCTCTTTAAAAATAGATTCTCTCTATAGATTCTTGTAGAGCAGCCCCCCGGCCCTCTATAGTACGAGAAATAGCGGATCTTCTTCTTAAATAATATAGAACTACCCTAGTTCTTACGGTCGGCGAGAATTAGGTTACGAATTTTATTAAACGACGTTCTCTCCTCTCTTCCCGATTCTCGAAACGGTATAACTATAAGCGCGCGAAATATAAAGACCTAAAGATTATTACGGAGTGGTTTAATCTCGTATAAAAAATAATCCTTTAATTTAGAATCGATCTTAACGATATTTATAACTTTAATAAGACGGGTTTCGCGATAGGATTAATCGCTATAGTAAAGATTATTACGAGGAGTAAATACTACGGTCGGCGAGTACTTTTATAACCTAGAAATCGAGAGTAGGTAACTATTATTAAGTATACGAATACTTCCGGGTAGGCGCTTCCTCCGTACGTGATTTTTAAAGGCAAAGTCTTCCTCGAATCTTAGTTCGACAGCCTTCCGGATAATTAGCGTTTTAAAGTTAGTCCTAACGGATAGATCTCCGATAAAATTAGACTTTATTAGCTTAAGAAGCTCTTTATTCCTAGTACTTCGCGTATAAAGGGGGTATACCGGCTTTTAATTCTTAATAGTTATAGTAGTTATTTAACGCCTAAATTTAATATAATTTACGAGTAAAATAAGGTAATACTAATTTATATACTAGCGTATTTATCTTATCTTTTATAACCTCTAGATATTAGTTATTTTACGGTATTAAAACGATTATATAGTCGGATAGTTAAAACTAAGATACGGAACGGGATTAATTATATTAATAAACTTAACTTCCTTAAAGTATACCCCCTTACTCGAATTAAAGCTTTTAAATCGGAGACGATTAAAAATAGCTTCTTAGCTGCTAGTTTAGTCCTATTTAGACCCGACCGGGTGATTTTAAAGCTTAATATTCGGCTTCGAACCCTAACCCCTCTAGCTAGCCGGGATAGTGATTTAAGCCGGAATTTTACTCTAAAAACCCTATTTATATAGAAAGATCTACGTCGATAAGCTTTATTAATTAAAGCTTTACTCCGTACGAGATCTCGAAGCCTACCTAGCCTATTAGATCGTGTATTAAACTAGCTTATAAAAGGCTTCTAGCTCTAGCTACAAAGTCATATTTTATAAGCGTAAGAAATCAAGGAATTACGCGCCGCTAACGAGAAGCAGAAGTAAAAGCGTACTAGATCCCGGAGGCAGATACCTACCGAAGAAGGCCTCTCAGTTTAAGAAGCATCTGCATTAATTATGCAGTAACAAGAAGCAATTGAAGCACCTCCCCCCGGCCCCGGCATACCTAGAGAATCGACTATTCAACCACATACGCGCCCCCCCCCCCGGGGGTGTGGAATATGCAGATTGCCAGGGCATAGAAGAGAAACATGTCCAGATAGACCAGTTAGTTAGTTGATTTAATTTAATGGCGTTATGGTTGAGATAAATGCATTTAAAATTAATGGGTTGGGTGGGGTGCGTAGCTCGTTTGTGTGCGCAGCTCGTATGTGAAATACGTTAGATAACCTATAATAAACTAACTAATAATAATAGCTTATTTAAGAATAAAATATATCTATTTAGTAAATTATATATTTATATTTTTTATACTTAATTTAAAGAAAATAATTAATAATAAGTTATCTATTTTTTATTATCTTTCTATTTATATATCTATATTAAGTATATTATAATTTTCTAATATTTATACTTCTTTAAACTATAAAAAGATACTATTAGATACTCTTTAATATCTTATTCTAAATAATACTTCTTTTATAATCTTTTATATATTAAATAGTTAATAAATCTTAATATTAGTATATAATAATTCTCGATTCGCTCCTCTAAGTCTTTTATAATATCTATCTTTACCTCTTTCTATTATAATACTTAATCTTAATTGTATTAATTTCTTCGTCTTATATAGTAATATAATAACTAAAGAATTTATTAAATAATAGCTTTAGACTAAATTTAGGAAGTCTAAGCGTATTAACTAGAATATACGCTATTAAGTTAAATACTAGAACTCTTTTAATTAAGTAACGAATATAAAAGATAGGAAGCTAGATATAATATATAAATAGTATCGAAAGATTCTTAATTATCTTATAACTACTTATATAGGTATTTTATTTATAAATAAATATAAAAAGAGGGTTAATTATATAAAATTTATATTAAGAAGGCTAAATATCAAGACTTTATTTAAGATAGCTATATATTATTTTTCCTAATATTATTTTCTTTATTAATTAATATATAGATATTAAATATATTAATTTTTATATTTTTATAAGATATTTAAGAGTAGAAGCTATTAAATCTTATAACTATATTATATCTTCTATTTTTATTCTTTAAATATTAAGAGTTTATTAATATTATTAAATATATATATCTTATTCTAACTATATCTACTATTTCCTTATAATATACTATTTATAAGTAGTTAAAGAGATTTATTAATAAATATTAAGAGAGACTATTTTAAAGTCTACTACTAAAGATAAAGCTTTCTTTTATATTAGATTATTAGATATTACTATTTTAGTAGATATTTATAATAGTTTTAGACTATTTTTTAGATAAGAAATAGGAGTACTAAGAGGTTCTTCTTAGCTTTAAGCTACTCTCTAATACCTATTTTAATATAAATCTTAGTAAAGTTATTACTCGAATACTATAAAAGTATAATATTCTTAATCGAGTACTTATAATTACTATTAATAATATCTTAAATAATATAATACTAGTTTAAACTATAAATAATTTAATAAGAACTATTTAATCGAGTATTAATTCCACTATTATTTATATATTATATATTATTTATATTATTTAAATTAGTCTTATAGATTTACTTAAAAAGATAAAAGTATCTCTAAGTAATAATATTATTAAGCTAAATTAATCTAATAATTATATAAGAGTATTATATATATATTAAAGAAAGTATAAAATTATAGATATCTTTAATAAGATAAGCTAATTCTTTAATATTATTTTTATATATTAATTTTTTATCTAGATTTATAGTCTTACTATTTATATTAATATAAGTTTATAGTATTAAGATATATTTTATACTCTTTAAGATTAAGAGCCTAAATTTATTCTAATCTAGAATATAAGAATATAATAAAACTTAATATTTCTAATACTTTAATAGGTAAAAAGGCTATAATTAGTTTTTAATACTTTCTACTTATAGTATAAATAGTCTTATTTTATACTAAATTTAGAAGAATAAAGATAGATTAAATATCTAGTTTTATTTTAAAGCTATTTTTTAGATTTACTAGTCTTATATTATAAACTAAAGATTTAAATATTTATCTTATTTTTATAATATATAATCGTCTTTTTAACTATTTTAAGTATATAATTATTATACTAAGATAAAAGAAAGTTCTTTAGAAATAACTTATATAATCTATAATTGAAACTATATTAGAAAAGCTTTTAAAATATTATAAAGGTATAAATAGTATTAATAGATATTTTTATATTATTAATATAATTTTATCTTTATTTTAAAAGTTTTAATTCTTTTTTATAAAGAAATAGGAATTTAAAGATCCTATTAAAACTTTTTAAAAAGATATTTATAAAGATAATCTTAAGATCTAAGTTAAATATTATAAAAAATAGCTTAATATTAAGTAAAGTTAGTTATTATTAAATAGTCTATTATTAAAAGTTAGAATATCTAAACTTAAATTTATATTAGTATTAAATAACTCTTTATAATTTATTACTTTAAATAAAGATAAGCTAACTTAATATCTTAATTCTAGTTAATCTTAATATCTATCTCTATTTATTATATCTAACTAACTTTTATATAAATCTAGTACTATAATATTTATTATCTTATACTTTCTAGAAAGATAGCTAATATAAATAGCTTATTTTTATAAGTATTATTTATAATATTATATCTATTCTAGCTACTAATATAGATATAAAGCGACTATTTAATTTTATACGCGATATTTATTATTATCGATAAGATTTACTAAAGCTAAAGACGATTTAAGATATTATAATATTGATATATATAATAAGATTTAATCTATAGAAGAATTAATATTTAATTCTTTAGGAGTATCTAACTTCTTAAAAGATTATAGCTTTAATAGAGATAAATAATATAGATATTATTTTATTTAAATTAATTAATAATATTAAGAAAGATATAGTTAAATAAACCTAATTACTACTTATTTTATAACTGTCACGATCTGTATGCTCTGCATACATTACGCTCGCTTATTCTTTCCTTTGTTTGCATGCTTCACATGCTTCAC
>JAHAQQ010000293.1:0-10689 GCA_019190355.1 Penicillium palitans
CGTCTGGCTTCGAGTTCTTGCTTCAGATGGATGAAGCGCCTGCATAGTCATACGCAACTAGTTAGACTGCAACAGGTGAATTGAACTTTGATTGATTGATTGATGAAGTCTTCCGGCCGAATATCACTGATCAATCTCTGGAACAAAATAGCGCTGCCACCAAACAGGGCAGTAACCCGGCCATCCACCTTGTTGCGCTTGTACCAACTCTTACAACCGCCGGTCCAGACCAGGGTTTTGTGAATCTCATCACCATATTTCCCAAACGCATCTTCAGCAGCATGCTTCGGAACGACGTATTTGATATCTTCAGTTGCCATCTTCTTTATCCATTTCACGAAGTAGTCACCCGTCCAGTTGAGAGATTCAACTAGAGAGCCATGTCCACCCAGACAGTTGGGTCCCATCATGATGAAATAATTGGGAAAGTTGGCTGTGGCAACTGAAAGGTAGGAATTCGGTTCGTCTTCCCATTTCTGTGCTAAACTGGTCCCGTCCTGCCCGACTATTGGGTAACGAGGGCAATGGGAGACATCGAAACCCGTAGCACAGATCACTGCGAAATTTTAGTAACCGATTTTTGGCGTAAGTAAACCGATAAGGTTGACGTACCGACATCACATTCGAAGACATTTCCGTCTGCTGTGTGAACTGCATTTTCCGTGATATTCGTGATAGCGCTATTGCTGAGATTGCAATTTGGCTTTGCAAAGGATTCTAGATATCCTGGCCCTGGAGTGACGCGGCGACAACCGACCTCCCATTTCGGGATCAGCTTCTCGCAGAGATCGGGGTCATGGTTGAGCTTTTCGGCCATTTGCTGTGCGCCGAATCGAACTGCTGCTTCGTTATTTTCGCCTTTGATGAACTATATACCAATTAGTGGGCTCCCGTGATATTTAGTATTTGTTTGTGACATACCAAGCGGAAAGCTTTATTAGTGCGCGAGATGATGGCCTTTCTGTAGTCTTTGTGGGCCTCGGGATCCTGGAACTTCTCCCGCTCCTCTTCCAGATACGAAGGGTTAGCATCATCCACATCGCGTCCTAGGTGCTTTGATGGCGGTACGCGGTAATAAACCCAAGCTGGGCTTCGCATGAAGTTGACAACCTCCGTTCCGGGGAGCTTGGCCATTTGTGGTGTGATTTGAATGCCCGACGAGCCATTTCCAATAACTGCGATGCGCTTGTTAGAGTAGTCGAATTCATGATCCCAGTGCGCCGAGTGAGTCGTGTGGCCTTTGAAATCAGACAATCCGGGGATATCAGGCCACGATGGATGACTGGAGATTTGGATTAGCTTATTACTTTTCTTCCAAATCTAGGGTGAAGGGGAAACATACACAAGTACACCTTGAGCCGAGATTAGAACATCGCAGTATTCCTCTCGCTGTTTGCCCTCATGCTCAATAATTAATCTCCAGCGCCCGTGATCTTCTTCCCAATAGGCACCGGCCACTCTCGTGTTAAGCTGAATATCCCGGTCCAAATTCCACTTCTTCACTGTCCGTTTGATGTACGCCTGGATCTCGTCTCCACTGGAGTAAAACCGACTCCAATCGGGATTCGGATCGAAAGGGAACGCGTAGATGTGTGCAGGGACGTCGCACTGGACACCCGGATATGTGTTGATCAACCATGTGCCCCCGACATCGTTTCGGGCTTCATATATCGTGTGATCCACAAATTCTTCCAGCTCAGGAAATCGATGTTGGAATTTATGCGCCATTAAGAGACCTGAGAAGCCTGCTCCGACGGTTACGACGCGCATTTGGCGTGGTTTATACGCGTAGTCTGTATTCAGCGGGATAGAGTTGCTCGACGAATTTGTGCCATTGTGGCCATTCGTACCGGATTTCGCAGTAGCTTGGTCTATCTTGTAGGATCCATTGGTTCCATTTGTACCTTCCATTTTAGGAATGTCAGGCATTTCGCCATCTGCTGGTGCTGGCACAGAAACAGTCATCTTGATAATTGATGTTGATGAGCTTCATGTTATTTGAGCCTCGGTGTCTGACTTTATATTGAATGACGGAAGAACACGCATGACAGAGGTACTGCGGGGAGACTATCCGAACTTGGAAAGCCGTCACCCAGAAGATCTCTATCATAGATCATTGGTTATGAAACCAGTTGCCAGTATGATTTATCACCGAATCGTAGTATCATCAAAATACCGGCATAGAACGCCAAGTCAATGATAAATTACTGCCGGTAAGAAGGCCGAAGAGCCGAGGGTATCTCTCGGGGGGCTTGGCGGGGAATTTTGCGGGGGGGAACAGCTTTCCCCGCCTTCGCAATGTGAAGGCAGTATGGTCGATGGAGTAATTTTGTACTCATGTATAATTTCCATCATGTCTGCGCCGCTTTGGTTACAATTCACTGGGACTCAAACCAAGCGGAAGCGCGCAGAGCTCGCCTGTGTGGCATGTCATAGCAAGAAGGTAAGTTCCCTAGCTCTCCACGGTCTAGGTAAAGACGCTAACGGCTGCAGATTAGATGTGACCTGCAGGCGCGAGGGGCTCAGGGGTATAGGAACTGTACCAAGTGCGAATCCAGCGGCAAAGAATGCCGGTGAGTGATTCTTCCAAGGCTTTTCGGATGTATATGGCCTGACCCGGTCACAGAACGAGGCCATCAAAACGAGGTCGGCCCACTGCAAGTGCGGTCCCATTGTCACCTCCGGTAACCGAGACCAATTCATGCGTTCAAATAAACCAACATGGCTCTATCCCGGATCATCTTGCTGTTGATCAACCATCCTCTGGACCGTGTGGGGCAGGGTTAGGGAACGATAGTCGGTCCTTGGACTTCCCTAGAGATTTGCTTCAGAGATCTTCCATCTCCCCAGCTCATGTCGAGCAGGCAAGAACTCAGAGTTTCCACAATATCGAATGGTCGCTGAGAGATGATCCATCCCCGGGTCAAGTGCCGCCTGACCCTCAGGGCAGGCCTATGCAAACCATGACCAATGATTCCCCTGCCACTCAACGAACAGAAGACCACTCGGAGCATAATAATAGCTACCCAATTGGTCATGTATTTTTACCAGAGCTACAAACAAATGCTCGAGCTCAGGAGCGGCTCATTGCCGAAAGAATGCCTGAGCTACTCAACCTACCTGACCCAGACCTACAACAAACATTCGCAGAAACATACTGGGAGTACTGTTACACATGGTGTCCAGTCCTAGACCGAAAGACCCTCTCACAAGAGCTCGCTCGATCTCCATTACTGGTCAATGCCCTGGCGGTGGTTGGTAGCAATATCAAACCGCCCATGATTCCACATGATGGACCTGCCGGCTATTACGAACGAGCTCGCACCAGGTTCTACAACGATGAAGAGGCAGATGTCATGACCTCGTTGAAAGCTATTTCTCTATTTTACTGGTGGAGTCCGCGCCCACCAACTATCCTCCATCGCCATTCTTCTTGGTGGTGGACTTCGGTGGTCATCCGACATTGCCAACAACTAGGTGTACACCGGGAGCCAGCGGAAAACCATCCACTGCGTCAACAAATTGATCTTAGTCTGCGGCGTCGAATATGGTGGACGGCATTTGCGCGTGAGCGACTGACTGCTTTGTGTCAAAGTAAACCCTGTGTCATTGACCCCGAAGATTGTACTCTATCAGAACCCACATTGGAAGATTTCTCCCAGGACACAGATAAAACCAAAGCTGAAATCTTCATCTACTGGGTCCGACTTTGCGCTATAATTGGCAAGATCGCAAAATACCTTGCTCGCTCCAGCGACGCCGGATCTTCGGTATTCCCAGCATCTCTGGCCCGCGATCTCATCGGCTGGGTGCAATCGCTCCCTCCCCATCTTCAACTACCAATTGGGTCAGATCGCACAACCCATTTCAACAGAGATGTGCATCAACTTCATCTCCCGTATCTGGCCGTCATTATCATCATCCACCTTCAGCGATCCTCCCCTTCCCAGCCTCTCCCACAGGCATATCCACCAGCAATCCTCGCCGCGTCATGCATGGCTCGCATTATGCGGGACATTCTAGCACGCGGGGGAACCCGATTCTTGATGGCCATAACAGGCTGGTATTGTGGTACGGCATTTATTGCGCTGCTACAAGCTCTTCGAATCGAAGGTCTGTCCAAAAGCGCCAATGAAGATCTAGATATCTTGACTCTAGCCGTGGACCAACTGCGCATCATGTGGCCCACTGCTGCAGTATTCCACTCGGGCTTCGGCCGTCTACGACCTAGCGCTACCGCGCCGGACTTTGACTCGCAACGAGCGCCTGGTCCGGATCTCGGTATGGGTGATGGAACGGTGTATATGGAAATGGCAGATGGCATTGATTGGACTGCCTACTTCCCGTTCGCGACTACTGAAACTAGTGGCATCGCTTGTAGACTGCTAGTTCCACATACTGAGGAGCTTTTCTTTGATGATGATGCCTTTGCTGATGCTATGCTTCAGTTTCAGGATTTATTTGAGCCTTGCGATACCCTTACTGAGATGAATCTTTTTATGTAATACCGTTGAAGACCTCTAAACCACTCCCCAATTTTCAGCTCCTACCTATGTGGTTTTGTATTCACTTTTGTGTCATACTACTTCCATTTTACTATTGGCCTAAACTAATGCAAGAGTCACTGGTGGGCCAATCTTGTACAACACGTCATTTCCGGCCAACGGCTACCAAGTGAGCCTGTGCTCTGCCAAAGTGATTCTCATTGGCATCTCCAGGATATCTACATCCTGGTGAATATGCGGGGAAGCCAAGCCGGCTTCCGGCATCGGCTGTCCTTTCTGGGACGTAGCGAGCCTAAGCGTACTCTCCGTAAGCCACCTATAGATATTTCGACTGACATATCATACATAAGTAGTTAGATGTATATCCTCTTTTAGGAATGAGACTTTTGTTCTCTTCGGTCAATTATCTCTTCGCCAATTACAGTAATCAAGTCTGATCAGAAATCATGGGCAGCACGGCACTACCATCCACAATGCATGCTTGGAGAAAGCATAAAGGAAACCCAAATCCAGTATGCTAGCAGTTGTATTTCACAGATTAAATACGCATATTCCTGACTGTTATAGGTTTGGGAAGAGCTTCCTTTGCCCTCAACCCCTGCCACGGGGTTTCTAGTCAAGCTACTGGCATCCGGAGGTACTATCCAGCTCACGTCAAGTTCCGAATTCAAGCTCTTCTTTTCTAATATCTTCTGTTCATGACAGTGTGTCACAGTGATCAACCCCTTTTGGACATTGAAGACCGGCCGCAGTTTGATGAGAAGTATACACTTGTATGAGCATCTCTTCACGGACGGAATATTAAGAGCAAAGTTGACATTCTCTCCCAGGGCCACGAAGGATGCGGAGAGATTATACAGATAGGCGAAGGAGTCACAGATAAACGATTCAAACTGGTAAAAGTATTCACCATTCACAAATATCGAAACGTCACTAATTTAGAAACCCAGGGAGACCGAGTTGCTCTCATTGCTGTCCCCGGATGCGGGCTAGATACCTGCTCTGAATGCTCGAGGGATCTAGCACAACTCTGTCCAGCTGGAATGCACCACGGGATTGGACAAGACGGTTTCTATGCTGAGTATGTTGCAGTCGATGTTCGCGCCGCAATCCCATTGCCTGATGGTGAGTTTCAAGTTTCTCCTCATGAACCTACCAAGTACCTAACCTAACTCTGGTCACAGGTGTTGAGCCAGCCGTCGCTGCAGTCGCTACCGATGCTGTCACTACAGCTTATCATGGTATTACTCGCCGCGCTGAGGTCAAGAAGGAAGAAACTACTTTCCTATTTGGACTTGGTGGGCTTGGGTTCAATGCACTCCAGATTGTACGCGCCATTGGCGCGAGGGTCATTGTTTCCGATCTGCGACAAGAAAAACTGGATGCTGCTCTGAAGTTAGGTGTCCCAGCGGAGGATATTGTTCCAATTGGGAAGTCGGTGCAAGACTTTGTTAAGGAAAATGGGTTGCAGGGGAAGATTGATACTGTACTTGAATTTGTGGGCAGCAACCAGACTAACCAGGATGCACAACAAATCGGTAAGTATCCTCGCTGGATTCCTTTGATCTTTTGCTAACACCATATTCTTCTTGAATAGTGCGTCCTGGAGGAAAGATCCTATGTGTTGGCACCCTTGATCTCATCAATGGATTAGACATGAAGATCGGAATTCGGAAGAGACTAAGCATTATCTTCACGTACGGTGGACAGTACCGAGATCTGGTAGAGGTGCTTGACTTGATTGCCAAGGGGGTCATTCAACCTCAGGTTGAATTGGGCAAGTTGCAGGATTTCCCGAGGGTTCTCAAGGAATTGGGAGAGGGCAAGATCAAGGATCGGATAGCATTAGTGTCAGATCTTGTATGAATGCATCAGAAGATATTCAATGCATTTGTATCTTTGAGTTTATCGAAGGTTGAGGATTTAGATGTCTTTTTGATATAGTTCTTCTTCTTCTTCTTCTTCTTCTTCTTCTTCTTCTCATGCTTTGCAGGTCGACGACAGAAAGTTATAGTAACCTTTGAAAACATTGATCGAGAGATGCGGAAAAAAAGGAAGTGATCTATGAATCTATAGGAGACAATAGAGGGTACATTTGAGGAACACCGCTATCTGATCATAATTTTAGGCATTGACACTTGCGCTCTTCGTCATTCCAATTCCTACAGCAGCTGTTGTCCCTGCGTCAACAGGCAGAATAACACCAGTCATCCACCGAGCATGAGGTCCAGCAAGGAATACAACAGCTCCAGCACAGTCCCATCCATTTCCTTCCGTCCCCAATAAGCTTCGCTTCCGACGGGCCTCGCGCGCTTCTTCACTCATACCCTTCCCATACATCATAGGCGTGTAAAGCATCTAATATCATCAGCTTCGGTTCCATACAATGAAAAAGGTGAACATACCCCTGGACAGACACAGTTCACACGAATCCCATCAGGCGAGTGGTGGGCCGCCATAGCACGGGTCATGTTAACGATGGCACCCTTGGCAGTCGGGTATAGCAGATGAGGTGTACCCCCCTTCAACCCAGCAACACTTCCCATGTTCACAATGCTCCCTTTGATCTCACCGTCATTTCGGCTCATCTCGGGAATGGCATACTTGGCCATTTGAACCATACTGGCAACATTGATCTCCATACTCTTGGCCCACTGCGTCATATCAACTTCCACCGCAGTGCCCGCCGCACCTCCAATTCCGACATTGTTGATTAAAATATCGAGTCGTCCAAACTGTTCAACTGCGAAGCGCACCGCCGCTTGGCAGTCTTCTTCAGATGTGACGTCTGCACGAATCGCAAGCGCGCGTCCACGACCGGGTTTCGAGTTCACGATTTCAACGGTCTTGTTGGCCCATTCCAGGTTGAGGTCGACGCAGAGTACGTCGCAGCCATCTTCGGCAAGAAGGATTGAAATAGCGCGTCCGTTTCCGATTCCATCGCCCAGGCAGCCTGCGCCTGTTACGATGGCGACTTTTTTGGTTAAAGAACGTGATGGGGGATCGGATGGAATGCCGGACTCCATGGTTATTGATCTGATGATTTTGGTTTTCAATTGAGTTAACTTGTCAACTATAACTAAGCAGATGCGCATACTATCTACCCTTATACCTACTACATCTTTGCTCGTTCACGGCATACCTAAATAGTCCATCTTCATGCGGGGTTACCGAATACTCAGATGCGTTGTTACCGGTAGCCGAGCCGAGGTGATGTGGGGGGGTAAAGTTGATGGTGACATCCATGGATGTCTCTCAATAAATGTACCTGCTATGTTGTACACGCGTTTTGTACATGCTGGTGCCCCTCCATGCCTCTCTGTGGGTCGGTTGCTCTGCCTTTGCAGTGAGCGGGGTTTATTAAATCCGGGTAGAAGATGAAATTCTTGTTTGTTATTTCTTCTTTGACCCTCCCTTCTTCTTTTAGTTTTAGCAATAGGATTACATGTGTATTTACCCACAATGGCCGACTTCACTGAATATGGTACACCTAGTGCCGAATGGATCGCCCTCGAGGCGACGCTGCCTGAGCCCCCCAAGGACCTCTCGGTGGAACAATTAAAGGAACTTTTAAACAAGGGCCGCGAGGCAAGCGCCGCCGAAGATATGATCAACGGGCTCAGTGCCGCAGTTCAACTGCACGACTACACAATCACAGCTCGCGACGGCACACCCCTCGAAGCACGCACCTACCGCCCCGTCGGTGTTCCAATCTCCGAGCGCCTGCCCGTTTACGTCCATCTCCACGGCGGTGGTTTCCTTTTCGGGACACTTTCTTCTGAAGACGCTATTTGCTCGCGGATTGTCACCTCGCGTGTCCAGAAGGGTACCCCAGTCGTGGTCTTGAATATCAACTACCGACACAGCCCCGAATATATCTATCCCACTGCTTGGAACGACGTTGAAGATGCGTTCGTCTGGCTACACGAGAACATTGCCGAGATTGGCGGGATCAGCGAGCAGGTTGTCGTGGGCGGTATTTCAGCTGGTGCATGGTTGACTGCGTCGTTGGCGCTGGCTCAGCTGCGTGGCGAGGATAAGCGCTTAGCGGCCTGCCCAAAGATTGCGGGACAGGTCCTCATGATTCCTTGTGTTGTACAGTGGGATCACTATGCGCCGAGGCTGGAGCAACTCAAGAGTTCTGAGTTGTCGAGCTATGTGCAATGTGCCGAGGCTCCTGTCCTGCCGGTTGCTCGAATGAAGTTGTTCAGTGGGCTTATTGGACTTGGCGACACCAAGGATGCTGCTGGAGACCGTCGGATGAGCCCTGGAAATGCCACCGCGGAAGAGGTTAAGGACTTGCCTCCTACGACGTTTGGAATCGCAGGGAATGACCCATTGAGAGATGAGGGCCTGTTTTATGGACAACATCTCGCTGCTAACGGGTGAGTTTGCCATATTTTTGTTCGAAATTTTGGTTGTTCAAAAGCTAAATCTTCGATCAGCATTCCTACCAATGTTCATGTCTTCCCCGGTGTCCCGCATGGATTCAGGAGGTACAAGCAGCTGCCCGACAGCAAGAGATGGGACGAGGTTATGAGCGATGGCATTGCCTGGGCACTGTCACGTCCTGCGCCTGGTCCGTTTGAGATTAAATCGAAATAGGACGCTAAGTTGTAGGCCGAAGATGGATACATCCTTTTGAGATCTGTTAGTGGGTATCAGGATCGAATATCAACTAGAACATAGTCGTAGTTGCCCTGCTATCAAAGTTGAATCAGATATATTCTTTGCATCAGATGAAGAGCATAGTATGGATTATGAGGAAATGAGATTAATTCGATTCGATTCGAATCAAGGAGACATCCCGAGGTCAATAAAAGAAGACGGATATGGACAAACAGCCCTGCAGGCGATTCGCCGCTCGGACCCACAATGCCGATTGTCCGATCTGGCAGTTCATGTGAGTCTTCCTATTCATCTACTCTGCTGTTTCTTATTTTTTTCTATTCACCTTCAATTGTCTGATCATTATGCATGTCTATTGTTCACTACATGCAATGTAATTCTAATCCGCTTTCAATCCCGCATTGAAATAAAGGGCGGGCCCCTCCTCTCCGACCATCGCTTTTGCGCAAAGCGTTGCCCCATTTCTTGTGCGCGATTCAGAACTAGAGCTTTTGTTGTGAAAGCTCATATCGTGCCCTTCTCTCTCGCGCTCAGGCGTTGTCCTGCGAACCCCGAAACCCACACACTACAATGCCCCCCTCCGCCTCCACCAACGGAGCCTCCTCCACCCCCGATGCCCTCGAATCCGACCTCCTCGTCAAGCTGTCCGCCAGCAGCGCACTCGAAGATCTGCAGGAAAATCTCCTCGGCTCCCTCCACCGCTTGGGCTGGACCGACAAGGTCACCGCCCTCGCCACAGAACTCCTCCGCGCCGGCCGCTGTGAGACCTTCGACGATGTAATGGCGGCCGTGCTCGCTTCGGCAGAGGGTCGAACCCACCCCGCACTGGGGGCCAAGATCGCGAATGGTGAAACTACAAACGGAACAAAAGAGACCAACGGTGTCAAGAAAGGCAACAAAGTCAAAGACCACCCACATCCATACGACCCTCTGAAGTACATTGAAGAAATCGATATCCGCATTCCGGAGACTGTGGTCGACGAAGGTGTGCGCGGATTGAAAGATATTATACGAGAAGTGGCCGACTTGGAAGGCGAAAGTGCGCCCAACGGCGACAAGAAATAATGACAGACACCAGGCGCTGGGAAAGCAGCATTTCAAAATGCGATCATGCATGGCGGGTTCTTTCTAAGGAGTACAGATTGTTTCGGCCCGCATCAAATTTCATGGGTTTACATATGAAGTCGACGGGCGCTCTTGCATTTGAATAGACTACCAATTCATGGGGTTCTGAATATCCCCTTTTTCGAAACACTGCATTTTTCCCGTACCTGGAGCTTTGGCTCTTTCATAGCTCTTGATGACGCAGTTGGTACTTCAGCTCTGTGCCCCACAATGTGTCTTTGATTATCTTTAATCCCCACAGATCGGATGCTCTTTGTGAAACAGTATGGTTCTGGCATAGATTTTCTCTTGTCGGATTACTTTTTTCGGATAGCCGAATCAAGCCCTTCGGTTGAAACGCGGGGGGGGGGGGGGGGGGGGGGGTGGGGAAAAACCACCGCCCAAAAAACCCCCCCCAGAAAATTTTCGACAAAAAAATTTGGGAATGCGG
>JAHAQQ010000294.1:0-10626 GCA_019190355.1 Penicillium palitans
CTGAAGCCTTCCGGACGCAAGCGATCCCTAAGTGGCACTGGTTATAAGGTATACAAGAGAACATAGAGCGAGATAGATCTTGAACCATGGAGGCGTTTCCATCCTAGGTCAATCGATATTGTTGATCGCACGCGAATCAACATCCTTGGAACCCAGAAAACACAGGCATAGGTTTAGCCGAGATGGTATGTCTTGACCACGAATTGAACAAGAATAGAACGTCTTTTCGCGATACTATGAAATGAAACCGTTTCAACTCTGCTTTGCTTGTTGTCGGCCGGTTGGAACCCGGTTGAACGGTAACGTTTTGAGGGCTACGAACGCGAACACGTTGGAGACATCAATATGGGTTGCATCAATCAACCTACTTCACCATCGGCCCTCCGATTCTTTGGCATAAAAGAAAGAAGTTGGTACAATTAACTGCTGGAGTTATGGTCCCTGTCCAAGTCGACTGGTCATTGTCTTGACCGACCGTGAGTGGAATCACCGCATGTTATAACACGCCCCCATTTACCTGTCACCGGTTGTGGAACAACCTAGGGTTGCCCACGAAATAGATAAAAAAAATAAATGGGGAATAAATGGGGAATAAATAAAACCGTCATTGCGTTTTTTGAGGTTGTCGCCTACTAAACGAAATCACAAGACCATAGGAACATCGAACATCAAAGTAGACTTCCGCACAAGTCAATATTACACATTGATACCCAAATTAGCCTTCACACCATCAACTGCATAGATAACCATTCCTGAGTTAATCCAAAGGGCACCAAAAATGACTTCGTCGTTGCACGTGTGTTATTGGCGGTCTCGCTTTTTTGTGCCGGTGACCGGTTATAAAGTTGTCCAGCTTAGATGTCTCACCTTTACAACACAAGGGTTTGTTACAAGCATTTGTTTGCAGAATGATATTCCCATTAACTGCGTCTGATTAGAATCCCTGATAAAATTAAGGAAATTACAGCTGAACGTGCCGATGGTATCTTGGCTAATGTACCGATCGTCCAAAAGCTAAAACGGAAGTACCAAGTAGTATTAGACGCTTGGTGCCTTGCAATGGACGAGTTCCAGCTGGATACAACGCTCTTGTAGCAACTGAGTGGCATTGAAGTGGTAGCCAAGTCGGCCTTGGAGCTCTCTATTTTGGTTGGACCTACTGTTCGGATAATAACAGCAATGAACGGTTGATATTTTGATTCCAAGATGTTAAAGTCCATAGTCCTTATGTATCTAGGTGTGGGAAAAGTGAGCCTACCAAGTTTCTACCAAGTATCCAGGAAAGAAGAGGTATCGGCAGGCATCTTTCAGTTCGCGGATGAGCCAAATATCGCTGACTTTGATTTTAGAAAAGGAACCCCAAAACACTAGAAGAAGGCTGCTCTATTGATCGGGTCTGAGTAAGCAAAGGCGCATAAAGTATTGCCACGGAGGAGCACACGCTCGTACGGATGTGTACCCAGCCGGCCCATGGCCAAATATTGATACGGAGAAGAATGCCAGCCTATGCTGACAGGGTGAAATAGAACACCAGTGGCGAAGTAAAGATTTCTATTCGAGCGAACAAAAGGAAAATGAAAGGGAAAAAGGTTCGAATATCCCTAGGACCGCACGTGAGAGTTTGAAAGCGAAATGGCAGGCGAAGCTTGGATCGGTGGTGAAGGACCCCGATGCAAGTATCCAAACAGTACGCTGATGACAGGCAATCCATGAGATCAGAACATTCAGAGTTCCCAATTTTCCACTATATTCTGTACAAAAACCTGTGGATCAAGGAATGGCATGGGCATAGAAGGGTGAATGCGAGATAAGGGAACCGAACTCCACAGGGTAGAATTGTCTGTGACCTCTACGCGTGGCCATATAGCTAACTGAAACTGTGATTGTCCAGCGCTTGTTATGTTTCCCGCTGTAGGATGCTGCGAGAGGATGTCACTTATCTGACAACGTATCCTTCGTAAGTTGCCCAGCATTGACTCAACCCGCGGAAGAAAGAACGGATACTCTTCGACAGCCTCTCCGGTTTCCGTACTGAGCTTACTGAGCCGGAGTTCTATCCAGTTCACCCGCTCAAAAAGGAAAAATGCCGATACATAAAGGAAAATATCATCGGCGCAGGTGTCTTGGGACAACGGATCCGGCCCCGTCCAGCTGAAGGCGCAGACGTTCTCGTAGCTGGGATAGAAAATACATTCGATGGCAGGAGTCCTCTTATGCCCATGCTGAGTATATTCTAACCATCCCCTGAGTGGTTGGTTTGAGCACAGAGTGCCACGGTTTTCTGCTAGGCAAGGCGGCGGTGTCGGTATATTGGGAAATTCTCTCCAAATTGATTCAAGGTCCAGATCCAAATCGTAGTCTGAAGGGACTATCAGCGCCAATATTAAGTATCGAAAAATAATCCAACTAACCAATTTGATCAAGTTGTCCCATTATTCCCGTGCAGAAAGTATCGCGTTCACGATAAAAGACAGTTTCTGGAGGTAAGGATCCAGCAAGATTTGGTGGTTCCATAGGGTCTATATGTAGAGGTCAGTATGACTAGCTTCTAGGTTATAGAAAGCTCATCGAAAAAAAAAAAGTCCAAGAAGGGTCTTGGCCATGACCGTGAGAAGGCTATGTTTCCCAGTTATGGTGGCTCCTGATCTACGTAGGAGCAAACGGTGAATGATCTTGTTTCCTGCTGTAAATGTACTTTGGTGAAGGGTGGGGAATGCCCGCCCCACACATACTCCACCCGTTGAACTATCTCGACCGACAAGACCGGTCAGACCATGTTCTTTGCTATTATACGATACCCGAGAATTTGGCCAGACGAAGATAGCTTGTTTTAATTTGCTCCTGCACGGTGTCATTGTAGCTCAGTTATCTGACACGACGGCCTATCACTATTCTGTAGTGTTCCGAGAACGCCCTGGTGTACGGAGACAAAGGCCTGACGATGATCCCACAGCAGCAGTTCTTGATGATTGCAGCACTGTTGGAGCTTTTCGTTTTCTCTCACCAACCATTCGTTCGAGTTTTGCAGGAAGCGACGTTCCTCTTCCAAGCGTATTTTGCCGGCCGACTTGATCGTGTAGCACTCCCATAGACACAGATAGAGGTCCAGGAGGTCGACAGCAGAGGACATTAAAGATGGATGGCTTTGTAGAATCTGTGACATGTTGCTAGTCAGGGAACAGGCTGCACCGGTCGGAATTGTCTGGGATGTTTGGTTAGAGCCGGCCATAAGAGGCGAAAGAGAGATCTAACCTTTGTCTCGCCCGGTGACGCTCGTTTCAAAGAACCTATCACCTGTTCCGATCTCCCTGGCATGTCAACGCGGATAACAAACTGATCTGGAGATTTGCGCTTTCTTTTGTTGGCTCGTCCAGACTGTGATGGAGAAGCAGGAGGGTCCATTGAGTCGTTTGGATTCCAAAGCTCGTCGCTATCCAGACTGTAGAAAACAGGGGTAGGAGAGAACAAGCTAGGGTAAACTGTATCTTTTATATCAATAGTCAAGGAGATTACGATACAATAGACTAGATCCTAGGAGATTGCATAGGGGGCACGTTCCAGCTACTTGGATGATAAACACACCCGCATGAACTGCCTCATTCACCACCAGGTTCAATAAGAGGATGCCTTGCGATGGGTGAATATTCTTGTATTTTCCGTTGACGACGCCCTGTCACGATCATATAAATGAGGGCCGGCAAGGAATCGCGGGTGCTCACATAAACCGGTTAACATTTCGCTGAAATTGCGTGAGTTTACAGGCGAGAAAGCTACGAATATCTTGGTCGGGGCTGCTAATTAATGATGGGTACAGTATCTATTGGACTTGCTTTCATTGATACCTAGTTAAGCACGACAAGTTCATATACCTACAGTGGGATACTGTAAACTGAGATTCAGAGCTGCAAATTATATATTTTCTAGGTATAATACGAGTACGGCAGATCATGACCAAAAGCAACCGCCTTCTTTGACCAAATCCATCATGGGACGCGTTGCGCCGCGTAGTCCGCCGCGAACCACAAGAAAGAATCAAGAAAGACACGTGCAGACCTACAACTCGTACGGTGACTCCATCAACCCGCCTCCTGGGCATGCGGACAGAAAACGAGCCCCGTCCACCATAGCACCATCCCAAATCGAAGGGTCACTCATATCTGCCGAACAAAAGGGCAGCCGCGTCGTATCATCGCATGCAAGGCCGGCAAACTCCTTGTCACCGCCCTCCGATGAAGGATAGACACGACGCATTAGAAACTGCTGGCTCCTGTATCGATCACCGTGAGAGAAGTCCCCAAATGCGAGAACCTGCAGGGCCGGCAGTCCGTCGGGGCCAAATGCCCAGTCCGCAAATGACACGAAATCCCCAGCCTCTGCAATTGCCGCAGAGGATATAAGCACTGCCTCCTGCGAGTCTCCATACTCGAGGTGTGACCTGTCAAAGTACTCATCAACAATGGGACGGTAGTTGTGGCTATCATTGGAGATGTCCCGGTCCACGGAACTCCAGCACGAACGAGGATGCCGTGAATATCCTTTGCGCATCTCATGTAGATAAGTGGCAATCTCTCGTGGGATGTCTCGATGGATTCGCTCGAGGCCGCTGAACCGCAGATGTAGAATCTGAAGCTGGGAATGCTTGGCCGTAGGTAGAAGGCACCGACGCTGTTCTCATTAGCAGGCACTCGTTTACTGGGCCGAGAAAAACTTACAGCCGCAGATGGTCTAGCACACAAAGCCAGAGCAAACACCTGGCCCAGGTCTACACCGGCAGACAAATTCGTAACCCAAGCGGGCGACACATCCCGATCATCCTCAAATAAGCCATCAGCATCGATTGGTGCGAGTTGGCGCTCATGGTAGACAAGGCTTTTCAACGTGGTCTGGTGGTGTCGGATGGTGTCCTGGATGTGGGATTTTGACGATGGGAAATTGGACAACCTCAAATGCAGATGCTGCAGCCCACGAAATGAACATAAGAACCGCACAACAGCAGAAAGGCTACATCCTTCGCCCGGTTCGTGCAGCAGATAATCGAAAGAGAATTCGAAATGCGTCAGTCGGAGCGGCTTTTGTGACCAATACAGTAATTGCACGAGATGCAGCTGATTCGGGCAGTCACGCAGCGTAAGCGACCGCAGAGAGTAGAATATCGCATTGTGTTCCGATGAGATATCCAGGGGCAAGGTCACCTTTGACAATGACAGCGTGGACAGAGCGGAAAGAGCTGTGGGATTCGCAATCCCCGTATCCCCGTTCGTAGTGCCGCCGGCCCCTCTGTCCCCGTCCTCAAGCTCCGATTGCTGAAGCCCAAAACTCTGCCAGCACAGAGCACGGGCAAAAGCCGATGGAACGAAGCCGATGGACAGATGATCCAGGCAGTTCCAGTTCTGACGGATGCACCGTCGCAACAAATCAACCTCGGACGGATGTTGGAGTCCTTCCCACTCAAACGCCGTCAGACAGGTTAGTCTGGACATTCCTTCCAAGCGGTGCGACGTATCAGGGCAGGTGCCGTCAGTGACGAGTGAGAGACGAGTGAGGCCCTGTTGGTACTGACTGAGATAACCTTCCTGGTCGAGAACCCCCACTGGAACACATGTCCCCAGTCGCCATCTATTGTTAGTCAGTCACAGGTTTAGGTCGATGAGTACCGCTTATACTGACTCAAATGTCCTCAGTCTATTCGGCTCCAAGTAAGTGAATATCAGCTGCAACTGATCCTTCACGTCGTCCAGGAATTGCTGATGTGCCGTCGCCTCATCCGATGCTCCCAGTGGGGCCGGGGACTCCGACAGCCCCGTCGCACGAAAGATGTTGTAGTATGCACATCGATTAAACCGAACAAGATGGAATGGAGCCCTGAACTGTAGGTGCCGCGTGTGCTGGAGATAGTCCGCGGCTCGTGAAGGACCGAGATGGCGAAAGAAGGGGTCGACATCCAACACATTCAGTGCCCATTCACTTGCTGCATAGAATGACACTGTACGGTATATTCGAGGAATCAACACTGCATACAATCTGGACGAGGCGCGGCTGAGAACGCGCAGAGTGGTAGCTGGCAGCTGACGGGGGGTCAGTACCTGGACCAAACAAAACAAACACGCTGAAGCTTACCCAATCTGCGATCAGCATCAGAATCTCACTCGGCAAGGTCTCTAGCATTGTCCTCTGTGCTCATTTCACTCATCCGCTCTGGACAGCAAGAGGCTTATAAGCACGCATCTATCTGAGCGCCCAGTCAAGTTGCCCAGACATTGCGCAGAGGAAAATGTCTAATATCCGTGGGTCATGCATCGCGTTGGCAAGCTATTTCATCCGGTCACTGATAAACAGGCTCAGTGCCGTTTTTGCAACCGCTCTTCACCGGCAGGCCGCCACGTCTTGTGAAGCGCGTTGTCAAGCTCAATGGTCGTTCGGCATGAGCGACAAGCAACCAACTGACCACAGCGGTGGCCATGGTATCTTCACCGAAATTGGCAACCAGAATATTGAAGAAAAGACCGAGGAGTCGCTGTTCGAGAGAAAATAATAAGAACGTTTAAAGGGGCAGAACAGGGGCCACGGATCAGGTGGTGGTGAAACGGTCAGTCACGGTCGAAACGGTCATATTGCGGTCGCCCTGTAAAACACAACCGATTGCACAAGTTTGCACAAGGGCCAAATCCTACAAAATAGGTGACAGTAGTAGGTCAAGCGAGACTTGCGTTGACCCGGTGTAAACATCCAACATTTCCACATCAATGGGCATTAGGCCGTTTGCTTGGAGAGAAAATAGAAGTGGAAATCTGATCTCTTGCGTTTAGGGTGCAATCTTGGTGTCGAGTTTTCACTGAGATTGCACAAGTGTGTCACCAGGACTAAGGCACCGGGTGATAAGGTTTATCTATAGTGGTCGATTGACCTGGCAAACACCACTCACGTCTACTGTCGTGCAAGAGGAATTGATTATCACCAAATACACGGTGGATGGAGATATGGTCTGCGAGACCCACATGGTATGTACGGGTTCCCCTGAACGCGAAAAGCGACAAGCTTCCTCGCGTTACGTCTTGTACAGTATCCAGTGTCGACTATAGTTGTTCTTAATATTGATTGCTTATCTCGAGATGCTACATATCTCTATGTATACGTGAGCTCATCACACAAACAATCAATTAGTCTGGGAGGCAGTTTGGGAGGTTTGCTTTTACGATGCGGGGGTTATGTCTCAGATATATATACAGACTGTCAGCAATCCGAAGTACACAAGATCTTGGCTATCGCGATGAATTGTAATCAGACGAAGAACATTGAATCGTCCAGATTTGAACACCAGGGATGTAGCCTTTTTGATCGACATGGAAGGAATCCAGGCAAGGGCCCGATATGAGAGGTAAGTGATTATCAAATGTTCTGCTCACGCCTACTTTGTAGTCTGCCACACCTTCTCCAGAACCCAATGAAGCTTAAGCTGCGTTTTGAGCCACCGCATGCAAGACAGCCCTTGAATAAGTGACGGCGTTGTAGGCCAGGACTAAATGCATCACATAGAGACTGGGCCGCCAGCCATTCACCACGCCAATTCTTTCCAACGGACGAAACAGATAGAATGTAGCGCCAAGAGAATTCCAGATGGCCATTTGGCCGTGATGTATCGCCAATGAGGGCGCACTCTGGGATTTCCCAGTGAGGGCATAAATGGTTGGTATGAGCGAAAGTAAGCCCAGTGAAACGCAGCTGTACGGAAACCGGTACCACACTGCACAGCAACTGGGATCGCAAATTACAAAGTCCACCAGAATCCCGACAGCAACGACGGTGAAGGCAGACATGTATCCGAGCTGGAGGTAGGGTTCGGTGTGGAATAACACAACCGCCGAAGGAAGGGTGGTCGCCCAAATTAGGACTAAAGTGGCTCCAAACTCTAGCTTTTGCCACTCTGCCGCATCATTGCCCCGGAAAGCATCTAGAAAGCGGTAGAAGAGGCTGGACGTGCACCAGAAGATGACACCTGCGCAAAAAAATAGCACGGACAGGGAGTCTAAAATTCCTCTGGGGGACGAGGGGAAATAGAAGAGCAGAAAATGGACCACAAAAAGGTAAAAGTAAAGCAATCCAAAGACATTGATTATGGTGAGGATTGCAAAATCGTGCAAGGACTGCGCTTTCGGTTCAGCCATTTAGGTCGTGGGCCGTGTACTTGTTGGAGCGAGGACATGGGATAAAATGGGCTTTTTAAGGTGAATAGCAAGAGCGAAGCAGCTGCTGAATCGAGGCCGCCCTGGTCTGTGTATATTGTCTAGGACCTAACCAATACAACTTAGTAGGAAACATCGTGAGAGAGAAGGTCAGACATCGTGCAACGGTTAACAAATGACATTAACCAATGGCTTTTAGTAAGAATGGCTAAGAGAGGATGGTTAAGAGAGGGTGGTTAAGAGAGGGTGGTTAAGAGAGGGTGGTTAAGAGAGGGTGGTTAAGAGAGGGTTGTTAGGAGAGGGTGGTTAGGAGAGGGTTGTTAGGAGAGGGTTGTTAGGAGAGGGTTGTTAGGAGAGGGTGGTTAGGAGATTAAGCGGTACCGGTACGGAAATTAACCATGCTTGGCACCCCATTTCTGGGGGGCATCAGTTATGTGGCGGTCAGCGATAGCCTATCTTTTGCTTGGGTTGGCTGGCTTACCCTCGGTCTATCTCACGCCCATCAATAACTGACACATGAACTCACGCCATCATATTGAAATAATCAAATAATGGGTGCATTCCGATCTTAGCATTTTTGTTTATGAGGACAATTTTACAAAGCTGGCCAACAACGCCGCCACTAATTGCCACCCCTCAATTCTGGTCAAGTAGCCCACCGTTTTCACAACAGTATTTATTCGGGCTAAAACAATGGAAGTCTTTTCAAGTTTCTCAACCGGCCCCGAAAGAAGGCTTGCATGATGGTTAAACATTTCTCAATTAGTTGGCGCCAAGCAATGACTCTCCATGTCCTGGATCTCCAGCAATTGAGTTCTTGTCGGAATTTTTACAGCATAAGATTATCACCGCCGCCAAAAATGACAGCCACCTTCCCACATCAGAGTAAAGATCAGCAGAGCGCTATGGAGGAAATTGTCGATATAGTTCGACAGATCGGCCGACAACAGGGAGAAAATGTGTATTTCCGAACCTGCTACGCCCTTTTCAAACACCTCCAGGACAAGGCCGAGCGAGCGTCCGAGGACCTACTTCACCTACACCAATCCGGCGCTTTTGGTTTCTCCGATGACGAATTCTACCTTGTCTACCAGGTCGCACAAGAGCTTCAAGTCTCGGTGCACGACCTGGCTGACCAGGCACTCAAGGCGCAGTTAGCCTGTGAAGAGTTTTGCGAGTTGGACCCCAGCTATTCGGCCCGTGAGGCTTTCAAATTTACCGATACGGTACAAACAGCCGGGAAGTCTGAAGCTGATGCATCTCAGGGTGTTTGTGATAGCCCCCGGTCGATGCAGTTTATAATGCTACCAGTGAATGACCTCTAAAAGAATCCCATGGATGACTGCATGATCGTTTCGAAGAAGATTGTCTCAATAGTGCGCCACGGTAACTCCCACAATAGAACAATACCACGGAACATTTGATCTGGAAAAGGCTCAAGCTCGGAAGCCGTCAGAATCATACAAGTTCATAATATTAGCCAATTGGCTTCTTTTGATATGATGTCCTAAACCTGTAGCCCTAGAATACATAGAAGGCATCGTAACAGTACACTAAAACAGAGTTTGAGAAACCATTGGACAGACCAAATGGTGAAACTCATCCCGACCCGCCTTATGATAAAGCGGTGGTGGCAATGGTGTAGTTGGTTAGTACTTCGACGCAACCTGCAGGAAGAACTGGACATTTTCATCCTGCAGGCATTGGTTTCCACGGTGTCTGGTTTACCTTTCTCATCTTCGTTTGAGCCTCCCAGCAGGCTCGACACGCTGTTCATCGCGTCCCCGACTTTCCTTCTCAATTCCGCCTGCAGCATTCGGAGCCTCGGGCATTCTATCGGCACGTGCGCGACTGTCTCCCGCGCGCTGAAAGGGATGGGTTTTACCCGGTTGCGCAGCTTCCTTAGCGAGTCGATCTGCTGCATCATTCCCGACATTCCCACAATGTTCTGGGATCCACCGCAGGCGGAGTCTGATATTCTCTGCCTGAACCTGGCTGCCTGTATGATTGCATGGACGATTCGCTGTCCAGATTTGTTACTTGGGTTCTGGATTGTTTGCAAGGCCGATCTGCTGTCACATGAGATTGTTGCCGTTGACCGTACTCCATCTCCGACATTTGTGCGCCGATGGGCTAGCTTGAACACCATGTCGACCGCGTAGAAGATGCCAATGAGCTCTGCTACGTGGACCGACCAGCGTTCCATCGGACCCACTTGTACCTGTTGAGATTCCACCACCTCTTCCTGGTCGTTGAGCGCGACGATGGCAGTTCCAAGATGGTCTTCACGTCCGGAAGCGTCCGAGTAGACAACAATATCGGACATATTTCTTACCGAATCTGCCCTTTCTCTCGCTATCTCTCGGTCGTAGGCCTCGCCAATACCCGCCCACCGCCCAAACCCGCCCGCGAAAACCCAGCCCATGGGCCGGGTTGGGTCTTAGTC
>JAHAQQ010000295.1:0-10307 GCA_019190355.1 Penicillium palitans
TTAGGCATTGGTTTGTGTTTAGGCATTGGCTCACCTACACGCGGGACGGGTGTAGGTGAATGCTTAGTCACGATTAGTACAGTAATCCTTCGTGCAAACCGACCAAACAAAGGGATATTTCTAGCAATCTGGCAAGATCCTTCTTTCGTTCTCTCGTGTCTTGGTCCATTCGTCACGTGCAGCCTTCACCGTCACTCGTTTGCATTCAAAAGAAGGCTGCAATGACGCTATAGAGAGTTTATCCTGATAGGCAACTTGTTTATTTATAGCTATGGATTCTGTTATGTAATTTTAGAGCCCTTTACTCGCTCGGGTGAGAAGGAGGAAATTTGCTGACCTGACTTTGTGAGCGCGCGGTTCGCTGGCGGCTACATACCATCCGCCATTGGCCACTGGTCATGCCAGGAACGACTGATTACTTTTGGTGCGGGGCGGATGCCCCTCTTATGCTATCCGTGCTCCTTTCCCGGCCCACTTCCATCAACTCCTTCACATAGATCACTCTTACTACATGGTGCTGATACGCCCTTGCCCTTATTACACATTTGTAAGACACTACATTCGATGATATCTCTCGCATATATTTAGCCACGCAGCCACTTACTCATTACTCCTGCGCCTCTCTCTCTCTCTCTCTTTCTCTGTGTGTGTGACGCCCCAAACATCTATTTGAACAATATGGCGGGATCCGAGGTAAGCCTTTCTTTTTCTTTATTTTCCTTTTGTGGTAAGGCTGAAAGACCATCCAAATAGGCGCTCGCAGGACTGGCCGGGCTTCCATCGGAAGTTATACTCAATATTGCATCTTTCTGCCCATACAGCACTGTTCTATCTCTGGAGAGAACATGTAGGGCTTTCCAGGGCTTAGTCAATGATTTAAGCTTGTTACGGCAAATAGTGGAGACTGTCTACCATAGCTGCCGATTCAGTAACGCAGGCATATGGTCAAGTGTCCATCTAGATCTGTGGCATGCTAAATCCGTCTGCATAGCATTGGAGATGGCTCTTAGATCCGAAGGAAAATCTGCAGTGGCCATTGAGACGTTCTTAAGGTCAAGGGTTATCTTAGCTATCCACTCACACCCTCTAACTGGCGCTGTTGATCTAAATGCCCTGCAGTTTTGTCTGCATGTGGCTCGATATTATAAGGTACACCATGTTATTCCAGATATTGCATTTTGCCTGATTGCAGCCACTTTGGAAAGAGGAATATTCGAGAATCACTTTTGCGAGTTGAAGGGTGTTACCCCTAGCGAGACAGATAGTATGGTGGTGATCGCCTTTCTGGTTGTGAGTCTGCACAGAGACTCACTGAAAGAAATTAAGGAAACACTGCTGCGGCCCCGACTGTCCCTCATCCCGTTCGAGGCGTTGCTGGGTGAATTGCCATCTTTCCTGATGGGATTAGATGGAACGAAATCCTTCACCTGGCGTCTTCAGTCCTCGATAACGCCTTCTTTCCTAGATTGTGAGTGGGTCGGTGTCTATCTTCGAGACTGGGATACCCTCTACGAACTCAATTCGGTACAATTAGTAAAAAGGAGTGGCGACACCCCTTTACAAGTCCGTGCAACGATCAATCAACAGCCCTGGGAAATCGAAAGCGAAAATTACGTGATGACGCCATTCGGGATTGTGGTATTCTGGCAAATGGGGGCATCGTGGCTTTGGAAGAAGGAATGGTGCGATGGCAACTTTGCATTCGCAAGACGTCTACCTAATCATGAACATGAGCCTGACTTTATTGTACGCCTACCCACCCTCTGTCAAGTACCTACAATACTAACTGTCATAGTCCTGCTCTATAAAGTTGACACTTGGACAAGATTTCTGGGCTCTTGTCAATACCAACGGAGATCTAGAATTCCACAAGGACCACTTCAACTTGGAGGATGCGCATGCCATGACAGTTTTGAATGAGACGTACTCTACTTTTCCACTCACACGGTGTATTGTGGACATCGGTTATTCTTGAGCCAGACCTGTTTGACCCGCCATCCCACCGCCCAAGGGGCCGTGGTTGAAGGAAATAGTACCAAGTCAATATGCTGGAATAGAGGTTAGTAGTAGACGACGTCGCTGGAGTAAAAAAACCTTACTTTGTATCGAAGACCTCTTTCATGTTTGTCCTTGCTGGAAGGAATGAAAGATCCAACTCTTGCTCCAGTAAAGAGATACAGTTGAAGAGCAAACAAGATGACCACTTTGAGCAACCCAGGGATAAATGTTTGATGATCTGTCTGCCACAAAGACGAGACCGTTCTCAGGAAATCATGTCTTGTGAAGTTTAGCTTCTCTTTCTTTTGGTTCACTATTGTGCCTTCCGCCGTCAGGGTCTTTTTGATCCACTGTCTCGAAATCAGAATGGCTGTAAGGATTGGTCTCAGAGGGAGGTGACGATAGACTCACTGATTTTATTTCTTTTCGATCATCTGGGATGATTTTAGTCTTTGTCAATTCTTCAAATCCACCAAAGAACCGCTCGGCACACGCCTGTACGGTTCTTACCGTTGGTCGTCCGTTCTCGTTTAGTCGGCCTTCAGTAGAACCAATGTACCAGCGGATAAACTCCTTGATCATCTCATGGCTTGGAGCTGGACAACCAAACGAGGTCTTGTAGTATTCAAATCCATTTTCTGGGTCTGCGGTAAAGCTAAGGAGGAGTCAGCATTACTCATGAATGAGAAGGGATTGTCACTTCGAATGCGCCTTGACTCACTTCAACCAAAGATCCACGTTTTGCCGATGTAAGTTGTTGGTCTCGGCAAGCCTTTTGTCTTTCTCCCTAATTGAATCCTCCTGTCTGCGGGCTCCAGGAACATAACCGTTTCTTTCCCGTTGGAGACGACGTCTCTCCTTTGCAATCTCATCGCGCTCAGCAAAAAACTCTTTTCTGCCCATGATCAAGTGCGATGCCACAAGGGGTGAGGGTATTTCGGGCAAATGAGACCGGTATTGGTTCAAAGTACTGAGCAAAAGGCGCCGAAAGCGTAGGCGTGTGAATTATCAACGTACTGGGCTGGGACATGGTTTGCTTTTATATTTGAGATTCGAGCTCGAGCCACAATGAGAATTCAGAAAGAACTTTTGACCGCAGCATCATGAAACAGAGGCAGCCCTCCACTTTCTCTAAATTCTCTTGCGCTCCATGAAAATGACGTATCTCCTCCTTGATAAAATGGGCAGGGTTCAGAAAATGAGGGCGGGCGCGATGCTATCTACGAACTAAACATCGCAGTATAGACGACCCTGTGGGGCTGGTCCATTAAAGGTATGGTCTGTGGTGGTCTGAGTGATCAGAGTTGCTCACTGATTGGACACAGAGTGGCACTGAGTAATCAGTGAGCATCCAATGAGCATATACATAGTATCAGTCATCATGCACGTGACTGCTCTGAGCTGATCACTGACTCTGAGCTCGTGCTGATATCTACTCTGAGAGCCTGAGCCTGAGCACCCTCATTAAAGCGGCGGCAGCCCAAATAGGAAATCCCCACCCGTCAGGGAAAATCCGGTACGTATAGGTGCATATATCTCATGTATTGCGTTAGTTTGTCACATAGATTCCCTTTTTGGGACTAGTCTCGTAGTCTACGAGCACAAGGGTGGGTAGATCACGGATCGTCCCGTCTCAGCCACGTGTCGCTGCTGACAAAGCTACTTTGCTTCGGTGTGTGTACTCTGCTATACTACCTCATCAAGCTCACGGGACAGCCTAGCCTATTCCTCCATTTTACTGTCCTTGTTCTGAGATCACAGGTCTTGCACATCGGTATATCTTGTCTTATTGCCGGAGTTGCTAATGGCACCAGGGCGCACCATTCTGTAAAGCTGTCGAAGGAGGATTATCCCCCTCGATTTTGTGGATGATGTTTTGTCACGCTTGTATGCAGAAGCTCGTTTCTGTTTCTTCCCTATCCTATGATTTGCATATATATTGTAGAAAGCTGCGGATATTACGTAGAATGGTGATAGATCGAGTAATGTAGGACTGATGCGATTATTGGGAGAGGACTCGGGGTGAGGGAAGAAGACATCCCCAGAACTCCTATACTGTATGGTTTTTGAAGTGACGAGGGCAAAGCTAGTATGATGTAATATATCACCGATTACGGTCTAGTGGCACTCTTAACTATAGTAAGAGAGGGGCTAGCCGGATCGCGCAAATTCGAGGTGGGGCGTTAATTGAGAAGCAGTTTCGTACACAGGCCCTATCGACTCCAGGGACGTATAGGATAGCTCTGGGAGCTTCGCTGCTCCTGGGATCTCAAGCCTTTCCTACGGGTAAAATGTGGGCTCCGGAATGGGCAATTAATATTAGGAATACAAATTGAAATACGGGCAATAAGTGTGGGCAACAAAATGAAGAGGTGGTTAACCCGTTCTTGGGGACCGAGCCAGAGCAATGACGCCACCGAAACTTTATTGGTGGCGATCCGTGGGGCTCGATGGGGATTCAGGACCCAATATAGCCTATATGCCCTCAAGAATGCAAGGGATTAATATTGAACAACACGACCGCGTGGTCTACTATGTCAGCTAGCCATAGGGACTGCCCTGGTAGAGAGCATATCACCGCTAACGCAGGCCAACACGAAACTACTAATTCGGAACATAACCAGTTCGTGTTGAAGTCGGCTTGTCAGAAGATGAGGCATACAATCCGTTCTAGCTAGGATACTTGGCTGGGCTTTAATTAAGCATTAGTGAGTGGTAGTCAACGATGGAACGACATGGCCAATGGATCGGGGGAAATTTTGAGGCATATGATGAGAAACTATTTAGCTCAAACTTTTTGAGGTTGATGGATCTTGGGGAAGATGAGGAAATGACTGATCTACCAGATAAGACATACCTCCGTTCAGAACATCATGCATACGTGCTGATATTCATCAATTCCAAAGAAAAGTGCGGTCTAGAGAGTGGGTAAGAATACGGGACAAAGGATTATTTTCGCTGGAATCAGCAACGAAGAATGAGGGCATAAATATTGAAATATGAGGCATCTAATGCGGCGGATATAACCTCTGGGGTAGTGTATCTACACAAGCTTCAAGTGATGGGAATGAAGGTCTTTTTTTGATGTGAGTGGTTATCTCTTCGGCATTTTTGATATATTTCTGCGGGCTCCCTGATTCTACTAGTACCTGCTCAAAACTGCTGATACTGTCAGAGACCACCAGGACCAAGCAAGGCTTGTCCCTATAAATACCTCGTAGACGTGGTGGTGCGAGGGGGTTCGGGAGCACCCGCATGTGGGTCCGCCATTCTTCCCGCTCGGTACACAACGCGCTTATTTTTATCGCTTTGCTGTCAGAGAATCTTTTCTGATCGTCCAATCTCCTGATACCCAGATGATCCCACAAATACATCCACACATACAGGATGGATCGAAATTAGTTTCACCACTTGCACACGGGGATTCTATCTCGAACCCTCTTTTGAAACACGCTATACCTATTACAGTTACTCTTCCCCTGAACACATGTCTTGGCAGTAATTCAATACACGTGTAAATAACAGCATAAAAATAGCTTCTGTATTAGACCTGTATGATTCTTAGGGTTTCTAGAACGTTGACCCTGCAAACAGGCCAGACAGGGGGGGTGTCTGCTCTTCTCGTCTGGAGATGTGGCAGGAATTCGAATCCCACCCCCGTCAACCGCGCACCTCACCGAGCGTATCGTATAGAGACAGTACTAGTGGGTAATGTTTATTTGCTTTGTGTATCAATCTTGACCTTCTAATGGAGGACTAGCGTTTGCTTGACTGACTGGTTGTGATCATGCTGACGTTGGATTCTTTGGAGCGTTCAGACGAAGACGATGACTACTGATTCGTATCCCGATGAACGTGATTTTCAACCGCATGTCCTTGAACCTGGAGATCAAGATTCGCAATATGCTCCAACTCCCGGCTACTACGGTTGCACGCCTGTTTCAGGCTGTGGGCTAAGCCCTTCCCCCGAGTATCACTCCGAGCACGATCTAGAAGACTTGTGCCAACACCAACCCGAAAGACCCAGGCTGCTCCAGCTATCCGAGTGGCACGATGGGATGCTAAGTGACGAGCTTCCGGCAAACTGCATCCAATATACCATAGAATGGAAAGTTACGGTGAATAAGAAGGTGCTCTCACGAGACACTGAAGAGGATGTAATCCTGACTCCGAGTGCTTATTGGCCGAAGACCCTGAAGGGTAAGCTTGAGAGGTTGTTAGAAGGGAAGGTCCGCCGTAAAGGAAGCGTAAGGTCGGACGACACCTCGATCGCTGTATCGGTGAATGATCGCTCCCAACGTGACCTGATGAAACGGTTTGACCATCTCGACATCGATTGGACTGCTGTTGAAAAGCAGCTGCTAAAGTGGGGCGACCTATTTCGTCGAGGCAAGAAACTGAGGCTAAGTATTACCTTCAAATATGTTGAGGACGACTGTCTCCACAAAATTACCTCGGGTAGGGTGGAGAAAAGAGGAAGGTCATCGGTCACTAAACGAATGCTCAACGAGCGAGATGCTCAACTGGATGCCGAAGAGAACGTGTCTGGGCAAGAATCGATATGGCGGGGTGTTTACAATCTAATGCGTTGTCCATCCTCCTCAAGCCATCTCGGCCCACATTGCTGGCAAGACCCCCACGGTAAAAAGCACTATAAATTGAGGAGCCATCAACTAAAGCGATTGATCGCCTTTGTGGAAAAAGGCGGCACCTTGCAGTCCCATGAAGACGTCCCGGATAATTTCCGTGAAGAACTATATATGGAAGAGCGGCACAGGCTGGAGAGCCAACAATCTCAGAAGAACAAGATGGTAGGCACCCCTGGAAGCTGTCAACCTATCAATATCAACTTCAATGGGATGCAATCTTCCCCGCAACGAGACACGTCCAACCCAACCACAGCCTCAGCAATGGTTCTGCCACCCAATGACCAAGTCATGGAAGACCTCAATCTTACTGGACTAAGAGATGAAGCTGTCAAAGATTATGCCGAATGGCATGAATCAAATGTTGGTGACGAAAAACTGAAAGCACAGTTTCGGCAAGCATGCAATGTGGCGTTAGCCAATGGTCTTGATCTTAGACTGATTCACGAGGACCAAAATCCCTCATTTTTCAGCGACAAAGGGATTGTGGTGGGTATTGCACGCCAATTCGTAAGAGATATTGGCCAATGGGTTAAGTGTGTAAGGAATGTCTCGCTGGACGACCAAGCTACGCAGGCCGCGGCTTGAACACATGAAAGCGTAAGAAGGCGCTCGTATAGACACTAGATTGGCTTCTAAATCACTCTGTTTTATGCAAATTCTTGAGTAGATGATTAAACCACAACTGTATACACAAAAAGTAGAGCTGGCAGAGAATCAAGTGGTATTTGTAACTGTTGGTATGTATATATTGTGTCACTGCAAGGCCTAACGCCAGATCGCCTCTAACGCAACCAACTAGCCATGGGTGTCAATGACCACCCCAGAATGTCGGAAATGACCCAAAGCACTCTGTTTTCGAGATCCTACAATCTCAATGGACCGCTCGAGGAAAGTTTGAAATCCTTGTTCTGGGTCTTCTTCGTACCGCACAAAGTTCCGTCTAATATACGCCTTCAACTCGGAGAAGAACTCCTCGATAGGATTCAAGTCAGGTGAGTAAGGTGGTAGATACACGAGTTTTACTCCTGCTTCGATGCACATTTCCTCAATATGATCAGAATGGTGGAAGGATGCGTTATCGATAACTAGAACGGACTTTGGTTCAGGCCATCTCCCACAATGCCGAAGAAGCTGATCAATGAAGTCCTCGAAGACTGCAGCATCCGTGGAGCCCTGGAACACACGAGAGATTACAATTCCATCTTGGCAATATGCGGGCAGTATCTGGTACCGCTGGTCACGATGGAAGTTGGTGACCTGCAATGGTGCCGTGCCTAACGGAGACCAGCCAGTCCTTCGGAACCCGATACGTTTATCACACCCAGACTCATCCACGTAGACCAAATGGTACGACTGGAAGTCTGACAGGTTATGTATGTAGAAATCTCGTAGATCCGCATTTTGTTCCTTTGCTCTGTGTCGAGCCACCTTCTTTGACCAACCCACCGAAGCAAGAGCCCGTTTAAGGCTTGAATTTGTGACCTGGACACGAAACTCGTCCCATAAAAAGATTGACATCTCATCCACATATAGACCGGGCTTTTCGAGGAGGCGATCACATAGTGCTTCTATCATCGGAGGAGTTACGGTCCGTCGTCGACCTACTCGAGTTGGGGGTGCTCTAACATTTCCGAACCGGCGAAGGTTGTTGCTGATGTTGATGATTGAACGTTTACTACATTCTGCAGCTTTAGCCATTTGCGAGGCAGTCAGTGATTTGCTCAATATCATAGTTTCAATCATTTCGAGCTTTGAGAGAGGTAGTCTTGGTGCCATGATGCGAAGAGAAATCTGGATGTGAAGAAGAGTTTTTACAGGGAGCGGTGGGAGACCGCTAAGGGGGTGCGACGAGCGACTCCATCTGCTCACCCCTCTGCTCAGTGAGCAGGTGAAATATTTTGGGTGAAAGGTCTGGGGCATGCTGGGTAATAGGAAATGCACATGACTTGATGATCTCGCAGTTCCTGGGAGCTTGGTGGCCCATCTCAAATCTGCGGACCTCAGAAAAAGATGCTTGCTAGATTGGTAGCGTACGCTAGTTTCGCCATAGCAGCAATAAAAATGCGATCTCTTACTGCCTATCGCGCACTTCAAACAGCTAGTATCAACGGGCTTTCGAATTGATAATGTTAAAGCGTGCTTTTTATCGGGCGGAAACTGGCTGATTATCGCGTCCTGCGCTTAATTTTAGTTTCTGGCTCGGGTCGATCCGGTTTCCTGAAAAGTTGCCTGGTCATACCCACACCCGACCAACAGAATGCTCAATGTGGGCTGTCCGCCAACTTGATTCCATTCTTAGCGTCGCGGAGTTAACTTTAGTCCCCTGGTAGTGAATCTAGTTAAGGCATGTCACTCCTTAAGCTGAGTCAGATACCATCCCCAGATGCAACTACGTTGTCTCTATCTGTGGGCCTATGGGAATAGGCTTTCGGGTTATGTATAGCCTGAATATCCATAGAAGTCCATTGATACAGGGGCTATCGCACGGGGTTGGAAGTACTACACGCTGCTTCGACCTAGACAGTTGAGGTATCTCTTGCCTGTTTCTCTCGATTTCTGAGCCCCCAGAAAACTTGCGAACACAAAGCAAGAAGGGGAATACCGAGGAGGAGAACCCATGTTAACAGCCACAGAAGTACCACGGCAATGGAAAAGAGCCAAAATGCTCTGTTCATCTCTTGTAGCTCATAATTGTCTGAAATGTGAGACCAAAGTCGGTCCACTGGAACGGCGAGCGCAACTTGCATCGATGAAAGAGCGATAGATACGCTGGCAAATAGGAAGACCAAAGGGAAAGTTGCTCTCTCCATAAACTCGCTAATAGACCGGTAGGGATTCTCGTAGAACCATCTGGTGCGGGTGTGCTGCGGATGGAAGATCCGGACGACCCAATTTAGTCGGGATAGACGCATTTGTCCATAGTGGTATCGCTTTGAAACCCTATCGTCTCCAATAACACGGAAGTGATTGATGAAGATCGACCATCGAATCCAGTCAATATCGGCCAGGATCAGATGACATTCCTTCGCGATCGCAAGGTCTAGAGGGCACTTGATGAGAAGCGCGTATGAGCGCATAAACCCCATCGCAATCGAGCGGTCGAACACAGAAGCAGTTGACTCGAAAGTTTCTGGAGTAAGCTCGGGATTTTCTGACGATAATGCTCGCTTCAGAGGTTGTAAATATCGTACCCAAAATTCATGGTTCAGCAGAAACAAAGGTACAGGCTTGATATAGACCTTGTTCCTATTCCAAATGAGATGGAGTCTCGGGTCTTCGGTTGGGACAACAGAGCGCCCGTTGACCTTTTGCGAATGCAGCGCGTCGATATGATGTCCAGATTTCCTTGCAACTAGCCACAGCTGGGTGTACAGCTCATCCAGGAGCGGGGCGCTGGTATAAGTAGACATAGCGTCTCAGCTTAATGTGGTCTGGGGGTTCGATATATATATTTACTGGTCTGCAGACAGCGGGGAGGTTGGTATATTGGTGCCCGGAATACACAGCCCCCCACTTGAATTGGGCGGAGCCCTCTCTTGGCGCCATCTTCATCAATTGGTCTAGCGTGGCCATTCAGCCGCAGATAGGGCTCCGAAAGGAATAAGATTATTCATGAATATTCATGAATAATTGCGAATATGAATTATATGAATTGCATAA
>JAHAQQ010000296.1:0-10107 GCA_019190355.1 Penicillium palitans
GTGAATCCATCTGCGACATTGTTCTTCGTGTCGACTCGCCTAAGATCAATCTTGTCTCGGAAGATTGCATCCTTGATGAAAAACCACTTCATGTCGAGCCACCGTGTGCTGTTCTTACACGATTTCTTAGCTATAAGCAACTGAGTATTAATATTATCTGTGAGAATCATAATAGGTTCTCCTGTTCCGGGCAAATTGAGCATAGTCGAAATCTTTAAGAACTATTGTGCGTCCCGGGCTGGTCTGTCTAAAGCGTACTATTCGGCTGTAGTAGACGATAGTGTTATGATGCTCTGTTTCCTAGAGTACCACTATATTGGTGCTCCGCTAAAGAACTAGATTGCGCCCTCTGTAGACTTGGAATCATGCTAATCGCCATATAACGTATCTGCGTAGGCGAAAAATAATGTATTAGAGACTGTACCGAGAGTGATGCAGAGCTCGGTTGTCCCCTTTAGGTATTTGTAAACTGCGTAAACTACTTCTATATCATTTGTTATAGGTGAAGCTGTGCGATGTTAAAGCTTTATAACAGTAAACTTAAGATTAGGTCTTATTTCGACTGTAAGCCAATTAAGCCTACTAACAAGCGATCTATACTATATATATTAATCCTTATAAAGAAGAATCTCTGGATCTTCGTTGTCTATATCCTACTTCCTACCCGGTAATAAAGGGATTGGTAGTAGTAAGTATGCCTGTATCTCTACTAGGCGTAGTGCCTCGAGACTATATACCTTCTGTGACATCGTGATAGTCTTTTTGTTATAATCTCGGGAAATTACACTACTAAGGAATCTAGAAGGCTCTCCTATATCCTTAATCTCAAACTGCTGTTTCACTTCCTAAAAAATCTGCTCTACTTCTTCATCCGTTAGAGCGGCGGTAATAAAGTCATCGATATAAACAAGTAGGAACCATATCGACCCATTGTACTCTTTAATATATATATAAAGATCGTCGTTAAGTGTATAAAAATTGATCTTATTCAACCTAGTGTCTAGCTCTTTATTCTATAAAGCAGCTGAATCTCGCAAACCGAACAATGCCTAGTTTAACTGATATACCCATCCTTTGATACTAATGTTAGGTTTACTATATTCGAAACCGACTAGCTAGATGACGTAGACAACTTTATAATCCTTCCTCGAAGCATTCAAGTACGCAGTAATTGCGTCAAATTGTCTCTACTTATAGCCTCTCTAAGCGATAACTGTAAACACGATCTTTATAAGCACGTTTTACACAACTAGTATATAGAAGATAGAGTCTTCTTTCCTCTGCTAGTGATTGCTACAGACTACCTATCGTGCTTTAAATTTAATGACTTCGTTGTTTACTATCACCTTAAGATCGAAAACCTATTAACTCGGTAAAGGAACAGCGCCTAGTAGTTTACGTATAATATCGAAAGTACCCTTCATATAATGATTGTCAATATAGCTCTTCATTACTACTTGCTATCGATCTACGAATCTTGATTTCTTAGCTTATTTGTATAACTGTGGAATTTCGACATCTTTAACGTATAGAGGTTTACCGTCGTAAATAAAGGGAGTGCTTTATTTAGTAATAACCTTTAATACTGCAAGTCGCCCTCTCTGTATATTATCTTATCCTTATCTAGATCCCTCGCTAGTACTATTATTACCCTGTAGGATATCCGGTCTCATACAAATTCGCTTCGGTTCTCGCGGTCTCGGAGGATTCGGAGGTTGATTAAGGTCTAGATTCGAGGGGTAACCGTAGCGCTCCGGTAAGCGTCTTATACGGCTTAAACGTCAAGGAATAAACTATTCTAGTAGGACAGATCCTATCTCGGTAATAGAATTGTTAGTATCGACTATAATGACAGATGGTTCTCGAATCGTTATCAGTTTAGGTTCAATATCGACTATAGGTAAGATACGTAAAGTCTCCTCCTACTATTTTATAAGAACTGCCTATAGAGTCTCTTCTCTAAAAGCTCCTAGTAAATAGTATAGAGAACTAGAGACTGCTGGTATAAGATCTTCTATATCGTAAGTGGCTCGCTGTACCTGCTACTCTTCCTCTTAAACTTGTATATTCTCTTATTGTTTCTCTATCTATATTTATAACTGTCGAATTAGCAAAGGTGCCTATAGTGAGACAGCTCTCTGTAAAAACGGGATACGTTATCGTAGCTGTATCTCCTAAGAAATAACGTTATCTTTTTTAACTGATTAGTGAATAATAATTAGTAATTCAGGAATTAGCTCTAGTACTATAGGCTTTAGTGCCTATTTCCTTAGCTATAGAGGAGCCGGAGGAAGAACTGATGCTTTAGTACTAATCTGATTCATATACTGCTTAATTGATTCATAAGCTTACAGCTAGAGAACAGGACGTCGACTAGCCGGTTATCGGAAAATAGGCTATCAAACTAGAGATTCGTCCTCGATCTCCTAGATCCTAGATACTTTTAGAGTAGGTAGCATAGTCTATACTCTTCCCGGTATATCTAGCCCAACTAATACCTGTTTCTGTTAGATTATAGGCTTTATTAGGTTTTAAATTGCAGCTTTAGGCCTCCTGCTAGTGATTATAACTTAGGGTACTAGCTTTAGTCTCTTAAATAGCAATTTACCCTTCTCTATTCTCTATACCGGCCCTCTATCTTTATAAAGAACTCCGGTATTGTTATCTCCTAAGTCTAGGTCTTTTAGTGCTAGCTTGCTAGCCGGTATAACACCCCCCTTCTAATCGTTATCTCTATTCTTATTAAGCTTATCGGGAAAAGTAACGTCCCGAGAGCGAATAATCTCCTTTATAACTGGATTCTATACTTTGAAAATATGGCCGTTCTCTCCTTCGTATCCAATCAGGTGGCCTCGAAATGTATAAGGTCTTAACTTCTCTGATTGAATATAGGTCTCCTTTAGAATATAGGTGAATACAATAGATCCCTACGCATAAAGGTACTTTAAATTGACCTTCGTCTCTCCTAGACTAAGACCGTCTTGCTAGGTAATGATTGGAGTCTTACCGGTCTTTAGGTTAATTAATCTGTTATAAATATAAATTGCAGTCTCGACCCTAAAGGGCTAAAGCATATCTAGAAGTTTGGTATCTATGTTCATTATGCGCTGAGTCTGGTTAATATAACTACCTATACGCTCTGCAATACCGTTTGGCTCTGGTATATAGGTAGGTATAAGCTTAAAAATCATGCCTTCATTCTCTGCCTACGTCTAGAACTTATAAAATTTAGTGCCTCCGTTAATTCGCTAGATAGCTAGGTATCGACTACGGAGAAGCTTTTAGCGTTTACAAAATTTGATCATATAATCGGCAATCTTATCTTTACTACGAAAATAGGGGCCCTTAGTATATCGGGTACAGTCGTCTACTATTAGTACCTAATATTTCTTATCACAGGGGCTAGGGGGATTCATTAACTAAGTGTCAGTATAAAACTTTATACCTGGTTTCTCGATACGTTATTGTTTGTCTCTTAAAATCCTCTTCTTTGCCTTACTAAGCTAATAAGCTTCACAGTCGAAATCGTAAAGCTTAACTTAGTCTTCTTTATCTAGAAGGATTGTATCTGCTAGTGAAGCCTTAATATTCGGCTTACCGATATAGCCTAGACGTCTGTAAATCTTATAGGTTAAGACTGATTTGTTAACTCTATCAATCTCTTCCTTACTATCTGAATCTGTGTCTAAACTAGAATTAGGCTCGTAAAAATACGTCTTTTATATATAAACGTAAACTTCATCTTCGGCTTCGCTCTTCATACCATAATAGAGCGGTCCATCGATCCATAGGAGTCCGCTAACCTTCTTAACTAGGCCAACTTCGTCACGGTTCTTACGTACGAGCATTAACGTAATTAGATCGTAGAAGATGCCATAATCTGCCTCGAGAGCGTTTATCGAGAGCAGTCTGTCCTTAGTTATAGTATTATAATAGGCAGTAACAAGAATTGTTCTTACTTTACCTAACGAAGTGTTAATCTGAATTAGGGCTTTTCTATACGCAATTACGAATTAAACGTTACTATTAGTATTTATATAGCTATATAGTTCTTCCCTTGGTTTGTACTTAAAATACTTATAAAAGTCTTCCCGATAACCAGTAATAGTCTTTAAAGCACTACTATTAAGCATCTATATATTGTCTGTAGAGCGAGCAGCGTTTATACGAGCGACACCAGCTTTGCCTTTACCTTTATTATCCTTATTATCATTGTCTTTGTAAGGTGACCTCTTTGCTAGTATATAGCTCCAAATATTGTCGTAAGGCTTCTAGCCTTCGAAAACGACGTTATCTATAAGATAGTAGCATGTCTTTACGAGATGTCCGTTAAGACTGTAGTAGGAATATTGACTCCTATTAATATACTAAGGCTGCTTCTTTCTTTACTATTCAGCCCATTCGTCAATCGATTTGCCTTTAGGTGGACCATTCTTATAACGAGAGTGGTCCTTTTGATTTTGGTCTATCCTATTATTTAACTGCGAACTATAGGATCCTCCGCCGCAGCCTCTGCCGCCACGTCCACGTCCCCAGCCTCCGCGTTAATTGTCACTTTTACGAGCTGCGTTAGCTAAAGAAGGTATAGATAAGGATGATACAGGTACATCACGTGCTTTAACAATAAGCTTCTTATATATGCTGTTGAAAACGTCCTTTATGATATTATCAGGAATGGTATCCTTCATTGCCTAGTATATAAATTTGACTAAGTCAAGCTCTTCTTCAAGATCATAGAGTATAACAAATATGGCTCCAAAAGCATAGGGTTTAACTTTATAGAGACTAAGCTGATTGTACTAGGTCTAGTATACCGTAATGTACGCATCAGTACTGCTGAAATCCGATCTCTTTATCTTATAGAATTTGATCACTTCCCGTCTGACATTGTCTGTGATCTCCGCTCCGCGAATAAGAGTCTCTACTTCACGTATTATATCGTCTGCGCGTCGTAGGAAGGCTTCAACACCACCTTCAAGAATTATAATAATCTCCTAATCAAGTAGACTCTCAATCTATCCGTAAGCGATCTTTGACTAGTACTCCCAGATGTCGTAATTTGGATTATCTTTATCCGGTCGCGGCAATTTGTAGTTGGCGACCTTATTAATACGGACCATACTAAGTCCGTTCTCAATTTGTCTTTTCTATCGAGCAAGATTGCTCCTATCGAGAAGCAACTTAATGCCCTTGTTTAATTTGATTTCCTTCTCTTCTGGAAGGTTTATTCCTTATATACGCGGTCTTCTCACGTAGGAATCCTACTGCTGCTTAGTTCGAGTAGGGTTTTATGGGTTTTGTTAACGAGGAGCGGGGAGAGATCGCGATGACCCCTTACCGGCGCTGTTTCTGTCAGAATCAGCCATCTTAGCTGGCTATGTGTGTCGAGAGTCGAGTTATATCGAGTCCCGGAGAATTTTGTTTGTTTTGTTTGTGCGGTCCGATTTCGGTCGTAGGTGTAGAGTTTTTAACTGTCGTACGATGACGATGTGAGAAACACTGGAGAATAAGAAATGACTGTCAGCGATGTTCTTGCAAAGTAACGCTGATAGAACTTGATGATTATTGATGAAATTCGAATCAGTTGATCCGATCTGGATGATGTGGGGCTGCTGCGGGACGGGCCGATGCAGGTCCCACGCGGTAAACAAAGTGATTTATTTAGAAAAGTTGTTGATCTGGGTGCTCGGAGTCCTCGAGCAAGGGCCTCATAACCTGTCAGTGAAGAAGAAGGTTATGCAGGAATGAATGTATTATTGATGAACTCTGGAGAGGAGAGAAGGAGAGAGAGAAGCTCTCGACTGACTGTCTCGAAGTCCTGGGGAAACGGAGTCACGTGACATGCATGTGACATGCATGTGATTGGTCACGTGATCCTCCAACAATATAAATAGCTATATCTATCGCGTACGGCTATATATCTTCCGGTATCTTAGCGTTAATAATCATAATCCTCTAAATATTATTGATATATCTGCTGAAACGCTCGACTATACTATTTAGTTCGGCGGTATATAGTAGTATAACCTCGAAAGTTATATTACGTTTCTTACCCTATTTAATAAACTCTTTAAACTCTATTCCGCTATCTATTTACTAGATACCTAGGTATCTACTAGTAAGTAGTTTAATCTTCTTATAGAATATAGTAAGCTTATAAAAAGCGTTACTCTTATTCTTTAGTATAATCCCCTTAATAAAACGAGAAGTATTATTAACGATTAGTAGCTAGTAGTTCTCTCCGTTTAGTCTAATAGGCTTTATAGGTTATATATTAATATAGAATTTCTATACTATATCCTATACCCTTACCTATTATTAACGGGAGATCTTAAGCTTTAATTTGCCTTAAAAATAGGTATTATAGTTAAAATGCTTAGTGCCGTATTATTTATCGTTACCTAGTTACTTAATATACTATAGTATCGAAGCAATACGTGCTTTTCCTATATATCCGAGACGTCGGTAGATTTTATACGCTATTACCTTTATAATAATGCTAGTATCTTTATCGGAATCTATTATACTCTTTAGATTAAAGTCTTTAGGATCCGGTAAGGCCTTATTATAGTCTTCGACGATCTTATTAGGGTCGTAATCGATCTTATTCGGGTTGTTAAACCGTATTTGATTAATAAAACCGATATTATTTTCGTTATTAGAATCTAAATCAGTTTTAACCTTATTAGGGTCATCTTTATCCTTTAGGCTAACTAGATACGGGATACTAGTTAACGTATCTATATACCCTAGGATATCTCCCCTTCTATTTATAAGATATTTAGTACGTATATTATAAGAGATATCTTACTCTTTAAGAAGCTTTTATATGCTAAATAGCTTACTATATCCCCTAGGAGTATAGTAACTAGTTATTATAAATAAGTATATTCCCTATCCTAGTAAGGCCGCTCTTATAATAACTTCACTATATCCTAGTATAATAACTCTATTACTTAGACTTCCGCAAAGCCCAACTTTGGGCCCAAGGTCTAGGCTCGAAACCCGACCCGCAACGAGCTGGGGGTCGAACTTTCCAAGCTCGACCCGGACCCCGGCTCGCAGAGGGGGGGCTCGACGAGCCCCCCCTCTGGGCTCGAAATTGCACAAAACATGGTCTTGGCGTTCATAAAGTTGCTGAATCACCTAAATAAATGACTGTCTTTTACTCATGTTTTGGTTTATACGTAGACTTCTACTGTATTATTATAACAAGGAATAGGAAATAATTGGAAATTCTAGTAAAAAGGTGTTTTTCTCTGATATATTAGTATAATCCCTAAGCTTTATAACCATTAAGATTAATTTGTTGGGAATGTTCGATGCTTGTGAGTTGATACCAACTGAGATATATATTCTACACTAGGAACTTTGTGTATCTTCATGATCAAGTATCAATGAGAGGTTAATACTAATTCCAACGTGTTAAAACTATTTAAATTTTGCATGGAAATAAAGTTAATCATTCTTTGATTTCTAGTATCTATTTTAATTGCTAGTTTTGATAGTTCTAGATGAGATATCTAGGTTTGATACTGTCTTATAGCTAATCAGTTGAAATGTTTTGAGGAAAATCAAGGTTAAACGAGCTGGGAACGAGCTGGGAATGGGTTATTGATGGGCTTTAGGTGGGGACTTTGGGCTTTTGCTCGAGCTTTGTGGGTCTTTTCTCGAGTTCTACGAGCTTTTCTTCGAGCTTTATAGGCTTTTTTCGAGTTTTGCGGGTCATTTCTTCGAGCTCTTCGGGCTTTCTTCGAGCTCTGTGGGCTTTTTTTCGAGGTTTGTGGGCTTTTTTCGAGCTGACTCTACTTATTATAGATAATTTAACTAATCATCTGCTACTATTATCATCTTTTGTTTTGATCTATCGATTATTGATTTAACTAGTCAGATAATACTTCTCACTTCCTATAATGTATTGATCATCCTTTATGAATTCTCAAAAGCCCTTGCTATTATAGTTTTTATTAACTTGACAATGTCCTAAAGTCAGCAGTCCGAGTTTGTATCATCCCAATTTGGAGGGGACTACGATACCTTATCATACCTCACACCCTCAAATTACCCAGCTACACCATCAACAAGCCAACAGACGTTTGACATATCTACATCAGCTCTTCATCGACTAGACAACATCCCCTTACCCCCCCAGCTTAAAAGATTTGAACGTGTCGGACCCGGTCGGAAAAAGTCATATTTCTTGTATAACAGAATGAAACACCAAGAGTGGGTAGAGTAGTGGTTACAAACCGACTATGGATCAAAGGGCAAGGTCGCATGGCACTCAAATCATCTTTCACATGTCTGGGAGCACTTTACCCAGGTAGCCCATAGCAGTAATAGTAGCCCAAAGGTTATATGTAAACATTGCGCTGCAATCCTTGAGCATCCTTATGCCGCGAAAAAGGATACCAACGGGAAAGATACTCGTCATGGTATAACTACTATGACTAGGCATCTTATAACGTCTACCTATAAAAGGGCTGTAAGTAGAAGTCAACAACGAGGACAACTTGATAAGTTTGTTCAGTCAACAGTACGGATATCCCTTTTATACGATTAATATCACTAACATAATTGAATTAGGATAATCCTATTCGAGAGCCATTCTCCGAGGCAGCTTAGGAGGATAATCTATTACAATTTATCACAATCAACCGACTTCCCTTTTACCTTATCGAATATCCAACATTTCGACGGATAATATCACAAGCACACTCGGCCCCAAACCTCCCATCTATCCCCTCTGCCGATACAGTTCGACGTCGACTATCTTCTCGTGTAAGGGAACGCCAACAATCTACACTCAAACTACTTCCGGCAGATATAAAAATATCCATCGCGTTAGATTGCTAGACGTCACCATTCGGACAAGCATTTATAGCTATCACTGGCTATTTCATTGATATTAACTGGTGCTACCGGGAGGTGCTTCTTGGGTTTAAGCCCCTTAAAGGTACTCACTCTAATGCTAATCTAAGTGGTATCCTCTTAGAGATACTTACTAATCACAACATCTAGGATCGTATATTTGGATTAACCACAGATAACGTATCGAATAACAAGACCCTTGTTGACTTATTACAACAGGCTCTATCGAGTAATATTCATATTATCCGAATACCCTGTCTTATATATGTTATCCAATTGAGTCTAAACCAACTTCTTGATCGTTTAAAAGCAGTCCCTCAGAATAATACAACTGAGACCAAATAGTCTAATCGCCAATCAAGACTTACGAAAGCGAACGCCCAAAGCGAAAACCGCAGTATATCTCATACTTTAAACAAGGTCCGGTATCTTACAGTTTATATCCGGGCTAGTCCCCAACGTCGCGAAGCATTTATTAGTCTTCAGTCCTCAGAGCAGGCACTTATACCACTTTAGGATGTAAAGACTAGATAGAACTTAACGTTTCTTATGCTTCGTCGGGCCAAAAGACTCCGTGTTTTCCTTAGTACATTCTATACAGACTACAACTACAAGGAGATAGCACTCAACAACGATAAATGGCGCCAGATCGATTATCTTCTTTCTCTCACAAAGCCATTCTATGAATATACCCTTGCGCTTTCAAAGACTCGAGATATTACTATACATCTAGTATTCCAGATTTACAACATATTATTTAAGCACCTTAAGAAGTCTATCAAGCAGCTTCAACGAAAACGTGTCCCATAGAAACAACAGATACTTTCCTCCCTTAAGGCTGGTCGATTGAAGCTTGATGAGTACTATTCGCAGACAGATTATGATCGTGATCATCTTTATACGATTAGTACTATATTAGCGCCAGATAACAGGTTCCAATTCTTTCTCACTGATAATTAGACTAAGGAATAGCGCGACAAATATCGGGCCTCATTTTAAGATACTCTCTTACCTTACCAAGAACGTTATACTATCAGTTAGGGTCTATCAGTCTCCTCATCTGGATTAAGGCCAAGCACAGCTCTTCATAATCTACTTCGCCTAAAGAAACCCAAAGCAAAGCCAGTTGGTGACGAGATGACCTAATATCTTAACGGTAGTAAGTTTTACTCTGCTTCCAGCCTTATATCAATTACTAACTCTGTTAGATATCATTGATTCTGAGCCACTACCTTT
>JAHAQQ010000297.1:0-10099 GCA_019190355.1 Penicillium palitans
ATAGTCTTTTTATTATAATCTCGGGAAATTGTACTACTAAGGAATCTAGAAGGCTCTCCTATATCCTTAATCTTAAATTACTATTTTACTTACTAAAAAATCTGCTCTACTTCTTTATCTGTCGGAGTAGCGATAATAAAGTCGTTAATATAAATAAGTAGAAACTATATTAAACTGTTATACTCTTTAATATATATATAAGGATTATCGTTAAGTACGTAAAAGTTGATCTTATTTAACCTACTGTCTAGCTCTTTATTCTATAAAGTAGCTAAATCTTGTAAACTAAATAAAGCCTAGTTTAACTAGTATACCTATCCTTTAATACTAATATTAGGTTTACTATATTCGAAACCGACTAGCTAGATAATATAGATAACTTTATAATCCTTCCTCGAAGCATTTAAGTACGTAGTAATTATATTAAATTATCTCTACTTATAGCCTCTCTAAACGATAACTATAAATACGATCTTTATAAATACGTTTTATATAACTAGTATATAGAAAATAGAGTCTTCTTTTCTCTATTAATAATTTCTATAGACTACCTATCGTACTTTAAATTTAATAACTTTATTATTTACTATTACCTTAAGGTCGAAGACCTATTAACTCGGTAAAGGAATAGCGTCTAGTAGTTTACGTATAATATCGAAAGTACCCTTCGTATAATAATTATTAATATAGCTATCTATTACTACTTACTATCGAACTATAAATCTTAATTTCTTAGCTTATTTATATAACTGTAGAATTTCGATATCTTTAACGTATAGAGGTTTACCGTTATAAATAAAGGGAGTGCTTTATTTAGTAATAACCTTTAATACTATAAGTCGCTCTCTCTATATATTATCTTATTCTTATCTAGATCCCTCGCTAGTACTATTATTACCCTATAGAATATCTAGTTTTACGTAAATTCGCTTCGGTTCTCGCGGTCTTAGAGGATTCGGAGGTAGGTCTAGGTTCGAAGGGTAACCGTAACGTTCCGGTAAATATCTTATATAGCTTAAATATTAAGGAATAAACTAATCTAGTAGAATAGATCCTATCTTAGTAATAGAATCGTTAGTATCGATTGTAATAATAGAAGGTTCTCGAATTGTTATCGGTTCGGGTTTAGGTTTAATAACTACTATAGATAAGATATATAAAGTCTTTTCTTATAATATAGGGACTGCCTATAAAGTCTCTTCTCTAAAAGCTCCTAGTAAATAGTATAAAGAACTAGAGACTATTAGTATAGGATCTTCTATATTATAAGTAGCTTACTATACCTATTACTCTTCCTTTTAAACTTATATAATCTTTTATTATTTCTCTATCTATATTTATAATTATCGAATTAGTAAAGGTACCTATAATAAAATAGCTCTCTCCTATAGTAAGACAACTCTCTATAAAAACGGGATACGTTATTATAGCTATATCTCCTAAGGAACAATATCATCCTTTTTAACTAATTAGTAAATAATAACTAGTAATTTAGGAATTAGCTCTAGTACTATAGGCTTTAGTGCCTATTTTCTTAGCTATAGAGGAGCCGGAGGAAGAACTAATACTTTAGTACTAATCTGATTTATATACTATTTAATTAATTTATAAGCTTACGGCTAGAGAATAGGACGTCGACTAGCCGGTTAGCGGAAAATAGGCTATCGAATTAGAGATTCGTCCTCGATCTTTTAAATCCTAGATAATACCTTTAGTATAGGTAGTATAGTTTATACTCTTCCCGGTATATCTAGACTAACTAATACCTATCTTTATTAAATTATAGGCCTTATTATAACTGCCGGCTCTAGCTGCTTACTAGTAATCACTACTTAGGATACTAGTTTTAGTCTCTTAAATAGCAATTTGCCCTTCTCTATTCTCTATACCGGCCCTTTATCTTTATAAAGAGCTCCGGTATTATTATCTCCTAAATCTAGGTCTTTTAGTACTAGCTTACTAGCTAATATAATACCCCCCTTCTAATCGTTATCTCTATTCTTATTAAGCTTATTAGGAAAAGTAACGTCCCGAGAGCGAATAATCTTCTTTATAACTAGATTCTATACTTTAAAAATATAGCCGTTCTCTCCTTTATATCTAATTAGATAGCCTCGGAATATATAAGATCTTAACTTCTCTAACTAAATATAGGTCTCTTTTAGAATATAGGTAAATATAATAGATTCTTACGTACGAAGATACTTTAAATTAACCTTCGTCTCTCCTAAACTAAGACCTTTCTACTAGGTAAGGATTAGAGTCTCGCTAGTCTTCGGGTTAATTAATCTATTATAAATATAAATTATAGTATTAATACAGAAGGGCTAAAGTATATCTAGAAGCTTAGTATCTATATTTATTATATATTAAGTCTAGTTAATATAACTACCTATACGCTCTATAATACTGTTTAGCTTAGGTATATAGGTAGGTATAAGCTTAAAAATCATACCTTTATTCTCTACCTATATCTAGAATTTATAAAATTCAGTATCTCCGTTAATTCGCTAGATAGCTAGGTATCGACTATAAAGAAGCTTTTAGCGTTTATAAAATTTAATTATATAATCGGTAATCTTATCTTTACTACGAAAATAGGGGCCCTTAGTATATCGGGTATAGTTATCGACTATTAGTACCTAATATTTCTTATTATAGAGGCTAGGGGGATTTATTAACTAGGTATTAGTATAAAACTTTATACCTAGTTTCTCGATATATTATTATTTATCTCTCGAAATCCTCTTCTTTACCTTACTAAGCTAGTAAGCTTTACAGTCGAAATTGTAAAGCTTAACTTAATCTTCTTTATCTAGAAGGATTATATCTACTAGTAAAGCCTTAATATTCGGCTTACCGATATAGCCTAGATATCTATAGATCTCGTAGGTTAAGACTGATTTATTAACTCTATTAATCTCTTCCTTACTATCTAAATCTATATCTAAATTAGGCTCGTAGAAATACGTCTTTTATATATAAATATAAACTTTATCTTCGGCTTCGCTCTTTATACTATAATAGAGCGGTCTATCGATCTATAAGAGTCCGCTAACCTTTTTAACTAGGCTAACTTTATTACGGTTCTTACGTATAAGTATTAACGTAATTAAATCGTAGAAAATACTATAATCTGCCTTAAGAGCGTTTATCGAGAGTAGTCTGTCTTTAATTATAGTATTATAATAGGTAGTAATAAGAATTATTTTTACTTTACCTAACGAAGTATTAATCTAAATTAGGGCTTTTCTATACGTAATTACAAATTAGACGTTACTATTAGCATTTATATAGCTATATAGTTCCTCCCCTAGTTTATACTTAGAATACTTATAAAAATCTTCCCGATAACTAGTAATAGTCTTTAAAGCACCGCTATTAAGTATCTATATATCGTCTATAGAGCGAGCGGTATTTATATAAGCGACACCGGCTTTGCCTTTATTTTTATTATTATCTTTATTAGTAGGTACCTACTTTACTAGTATATAGCTCTAGATATTATCGTTAGGCTTCTAGCCTTTAAAAATAACGTTATCTATAAAATAATAGTATATCTTTACGGGATATCTATCTAACCTATAATAAGAGTATTTACCCCTATTAATATATTAAGGCTGCTTCTTCTATTACTACTTAGCCTATTCGTTAATCGATTTGTCTTTTAGTAGACTATTCTTAAATCGAGAGTAATCCTTTTAATTTTAGTCTATCCTATTATTTAACTATAAACTATAAGATCCTCCTCCGTAGCCTCTACTATTACGTCTACGTCCTCTATCTCTATATTAATTATTACTTTTACGAGCTACGTTAGCTAAAGAAGGTATAGATAAGGATAATATAGGTATATTACGTGCTTTAATAATAAGCTTCTTATATATACTGTTAAAAATGTCCTTTATAACACTATTAGGAATAGTATCCTTTATTACCTAGTATATAAATTTAACTAAATTAAACTCTTCTTTAAGATTAGTATAACGAATATAGCTCTAAAAGTATAGGGTTTAACTTTATAGAGACTAAGCTAGTTATACTAAGTCTAGTACGCCGTAATATACGTATTAGTACTACTAAAATCCGATCTCTTTATCTTATAGAATTTAATTACCTCGCGTCTAATATTATTTATAATCTCCGCTCCGCGAATAAGAGTCTCTACTTTACGTATTATATCGTCTACGCGTCGTAGGAAGGCTTTAATACTACCTTTAAGAATTATAATAATCTCCTAATTAAATAGACTCTTAATCTATCTATAAGCGATCTTTAACTAGTACTCCTAGATATCGTAATTTAGATTATCTTTATCCGATTACGGTAACTTATAGTCGGCGACCTTATTAATATAGACTATACTAAGTCCGTTCTTAATTTATCTTTTCTATCGAGTAAGGTTACTCCTATCGAGAAACAACTTAATACCCTTATTTAACTTAATTTCCTTCTCCTCTAGAAGATTTATTACCTATATACGCGGTCTTCTTATATAAGAAGCCTACTACTGCTTAGTTCGAGCGGGGTTTTATAGGTTTTAATAACGAGAAGCGGGGAGAGATCGTAATAAGCCTTTACTAGCGCTGTTTTCTTTATTAGAATTAGCTATTTTAGCTAGCTATATATATTAAAAGTCGAAATTACGTCGAGTCTTAGGGACTATTTGTTTATATAGTCCGATTTTAGTCGTAGGTAGAGTTTTTACTATTGTATACTAGCGAGGTAAAAAATATTAGAGAATTAAGACTATCTAGAATAGAGATCTTATAGAGCGATATTTTTAAAGATCTTACTATTAAATTCGGATTTGTTAATCCGGTTTATATAAGGCTGCTACGGGACGGGCCGATACACGTCCCACAAATATAGTAAAAAATCTGATTAGTTTAGAAAAGTTGTTTATCTAGGTGCCCAGAGTCCTCGAGCAAAGGGCCTTATAACCTATCAGTGAATAAGAAGGTAATGCAGGAATGAATGTATTAATGAACTCTAGAGAGGAGAGAGGGAGAGAGAGAAGCTCTCGACTGACTGTCTCGAAGTCCTGGGGAAACGGAGTCACGTGCCATGCATGTGACATGCATGTGATTGGTCACGTGATCCTCCAACATTATCAATTAAAGCTTTACTTCGTACGAGATCTTAAAGCCTATCTAGCCCGTTAGATCGTATATTAAACTAGCTTATAAAAGGCTTCTAGCTCTAGCTATAAAGTTATATTTTATAAGCGTAAGAAATTAAGGAATTACGTACTACTAACGAGAAGTAGAAGTAAAAGCGTACTAGATCCCGGAGGTAGATACCTACTAAAGAAGGCCTCTTAGTTTAAGAAGTATCTATATTAATTATATAGTAATAAGAAGCAATTAAAGTACCTCCCCCCGGCCCCGGTATACCTAGAGAATCGACTATTTAGCTATATACGCGGCCCCCCTAGAGGTATAGTATATATAGATTGCTAGGGTATAGAAGAGAAATATATCTAGATAGACCAATTAGTTAGTTAATTTAATTTAATAGCGTTTTAGTTGAGAAAAATCGATTTGAATTTAGTAGGTTAGGCTAGCTAATAGACTGCGACATCGCCCATGGACGGGCGGGTGGGCAGTGCCCACGGGCCTTATGTAAGCGGGCGATGGGCACTATCCATACGCCCATGGACGGGCCCTATCCTTAGGGCCCATTGTCCATGGACACCGTGGGCGCCTATGGGCCTTTTTAGTAAGCAGAATTTCTTGACCTCGTGACCTGCATTATTTGTGCATTTTTTCTCTGTATTTTTGAGTAATTCGATTATATGTATAATGACTTGATACTACTGTCAATTTTCTGACCGAGGTCAGAAATGAGCTTTAGAAGCCTTTATATAACAACTTGACACATTGTCACTTTTTTAACCGGGGTCAGAAATGAGCCTTAGAAGCCTTTGTATAATGACTTAGGTATTTATTATATTCATACATTCACACTAATACGATACAAATTGATTATTATTAGGTTTACTACGCTTCCTTGCTTCTCTTAAACTAGGGCGCTTTTAAGTGCTACCCTTATCTCTATAATAAGGGAGATAAGGACTGCTCTTATCTTCGCTATCGACTAGCTCACTTCTCTGTCGCTTCCGCGTACTTAGCACTATAGAAGGACGAGGAAGCTGACTCTCTATTATAAACTTATACTCGATTAGTCTAATAGGATTATTATCCTCGGAATCCTTACTATCGCTAATTAGTTTAGGTATATCAATGGTAAGCTTAGCCTCTCTCTGTTCATCTGCTTCTTATATTAAATCTAAGGATATATCCTTATCGGGTAGTTCTTCTATTTTAATATCGAACTAGGTTTTATACCGGAATATTATAATATCCTAGACTGTCTTCGCATTTAGCTGTCTATATCGGTAGTAGTAGATATTCTGTACTAAATTAAAAAGACGTTTAACTCTAGCGCCTATTGTAGGAATAGAGAGAATATCGCGAGTAATACTAGAAAGAATTAGGAATTTATTCTTATATTCCTTCTAGAATTGTAAAGGATCGACCTTTCTCCTTACTATTATAGGTATTAGTATTCCTGCTTATAATAACAGTAAATATAACGTACGCTTTTTAAGGTATCTAGTAAGTTCGTGCTCCGATATTGATAGATTAGAGTGGATATAAGGCAGAAGGTTAAAGAGGGCGTCTAGGTCACTTATACTAGCTAAGTAACGCTTAGGAGGTTACTCTTCTCGTAGGGACCGTATCTAAGTATATCTTTAGGCGTAAGGAGCTATAAACTAGCGAAGTATTTCCTTATACTAATTACTCTAGTTTATATCATTCTCCGATATATCCTACGCCTTACTTAAAAAGAAGTGAAGCTTATACTAAGGTATAAGAATTGTTCTAATCGCGTAGAGACTATTATAGATCTCTTTCGTCTTTATATAGTAAGAGGTAAGCTTTACTATCCTAGTATTAAGGGCTTATAGTATCGCCTTCTTCTAAGGTATAGTTTTCGGAGTAAGTCGTATAATCGATTCCTCGAAGTACTTAAAGAGGGCGTTATAAATACTAAAAACATAATATACTGTTATCTCTTTAGTCTTTAAAAGTACTGTAATAAAGCGATAGAACGGCTCTGTGATATATAGAAGGTAGTCGACCTACCGCTATTCTGCCTTACTAAGTTTATATTTCTAAGTCCTAATATTATTACAGTATTTATTATAGAGCTTACTAAGGCGTTTTATACGACGAAGTATTAAGAAGGTAGAATTCTAGCGGGTACAGATATCTTAAATAGGCGTAAGTTTTACTCTAGTAGTCTAGAGACGGAAGAAATCATCGCGACGTTAAGGGCTTATATTAATAAACATAGTAAGCCCTCGAATCTAGATAGTTATTAGATATATTAAGTAATAAATAAAGTAATATACTTACCTTAATAAGGGTTTGTATAATAACTTATTCACTCTATAAAGTACGGAGCGATCGAGCTTAGGCTTAGGCTTAGATATCTGAAACATTCCGATCTGTGATATCGTTCTAGGGATCGGCCTTTACCGATCTAAGTAGCTCGCGAAGGCTTAGCTAGATAATATATATAAGATAAGGGATTCGAACAACTACTAGGCTATTCGGTAGTTTAAGGGAGTTAATAGAGTCTTAAATTGCCTATACTAAAGTTGTATTATTTAACGCGTTATCTGATATAATCGCTAATATACGATCAGTAATATTAAGCTTCTTAAAGATCTCTATAAGTACTTTACTTAGATTTATACTAGAATGCGCCCTATTAAGTAGTTCGAAACTAAGTAGGAGCTTACGGTAATTCTAGTCTCGGTCGATAAAGTACCCTATAATTGCTATAAATACCTACTGAAAAGGCGATATCTAGCAGTCGAGGGCGATTGAGAGCTTCGTATCTTATAGTAAGGTAGCGATAATTATATATTGCTCCTCGTTAACTAATTTCTTAAGCCGGCGTTAAGTAGTACGAGGATAGAGTAAAGTGGGTTTAGCTGGAGCCTTTTATGCTATTCGAATTAAGGAAGTAAATTGCTTCCTCTTAAGTATCCGGAAAGGGAGGTTTAGACTGGTAAGACATTCAATCTACTCTCTTTCCTATTTATTATTCGAGAATTTTGAGTTATAAGATAACTCTAGTGCCTAATATATAATATATTAGTTATCTTAAAGGGTATAATTATATAAGACTTACCGGTATATACTGTATAGTCTCTTTAATCGACTGTTATATAGACTTACTTTTACTACCCTTTTAGCATTTGCCTAAGGCTAGATGCCGCTTAAGTGTATTAGTACCGCTTTGCTTTGTACTTAGATAAGGCAATGTAACCCTATACGTCCGATATATAACTAAAGGTTCGCCTGTAATATAATATGCTACCTAGTCGAAGTTCTCCTAGATATCTAATATATATTTTGCATCCTATTGTAGCCTTTATTGTGTCTTAGTACTACTGCCGCGTACTGTGGTACGCCACCACTTGATAAACTTTACTTTAGACGCGTTGTTTATCGCGTCGTAGAGGATAAACTACTTTCTCCGATCGGGGCTAACGCGTTTAAAAGAGTAATTAAGAATAGCCGGTTAAGTGAACTCGGACTCTATTAGTAAGATAGAAGTCTGTTAGCTGTTAAAGAGACTAGGATTAATATTTAGATCAAGGTTAGGATCAAATATATCGGCGACGTAAGAGAGGTCTAATTAGGAGCTCGGAGGAAGTAAAGAAGGCCCTACGGTATAAGCACTAGGTTAGGATATAGTTAATATAATATAAGGGATAATATAACGACTATAGGAGAGTAAGTAATCTAAACTTACAATAGGTAACTTACAACCGTATAAAACGAGGATTACTAGTAAAAGGGGTACTTTATATAGATCTAATAGATCGTAAATTAAGTATAGACCTACTATATATTATAAGCTAATTGGCTATAAGTGTCTTTGTCTATAGATATACCCGTAGGCACGCCCGTAGGCACGCCTATAGGAACATACCTAAACGCCTATCTTAAGTTACAATCGAAGGATTTAAAACTTCTAGAATAATAATATAAGTCTTTAAGTGATATAATTGATAGAATTTAGTGATATAAGCTTATAAAATAAGAATTATACTAATTATCTTTCGATCTACCTATAAGAAATATACTAGAGTAAGAGATAAAGTAGAATCTATAAGTAGTATTTTACTTACGGAAAATGCTAGGTATATACTACTGACTTGAATATATATCTTTAAGCTGTTATAGTATAATTTGATAAGTTAATAAAAATATCATATAATATAATGTATTTCGATTAAAATTTTATTCTAATTCGTATTATATATATACTAGTTTCTTATATATATAGATATTTCAGTAAAATTTATAGATGTTATAGATTAAAACTGCCATTTTACATAGAGTTGGCAAAATAGGTGTAAATAACAGTTATTTATTATGCAAAGTCAGCGAGTTATACGTCCATTTTGGGTGACTTTATGCAATGGTGGGCATCGTGGGCATGCCCGCCGTGGGCATGCCCGTGGGCCTTGGGCGTTATGGACGGGCACTCGAAAATCCAAATAGCCCAAGGCCCACTGTGGACGGGCCTTGGGCACCTCCTAGGTGCCCATGGACGGGCGATGTCGCAGTCTAACTATACCTAATAGAGATATAGATATACTTATTACTACTAATCCTTTTATTATCGGGTAGGAAGTAGGATATAGATAATAAAGATCTAAAGATACTTCTTTATAAGGATTAATATATATAGTATAGATCGCTTATTAGTTGTAACGGGTTAGACCCGCTTCCTACTATATGGCCCTGCCATATAGCCTTCCGTCTCCGCACGCTTCCGTTCTGTCACCGCCTTGCCTGTCATCCTTATTATTGTCCCGCTTGCTTCATTCCTTCCCTTCTCTAAGCTTTTTGTAAACAGCATATCGACTTAGTTAGTATTAAATCAATTTAGCTTCGTTCCTTTATATACAAAAAGCTTCCTTCTCGTCATCGAGTCGTACCCGTAAAGGTCCGCCCGATTTCTTTTAAGCTAGCTAGCTAGATTTTCTTTTCTTTTCCCGCTAAAATAG